>JABCKB010000128.1:0-60687 GCA_013184455.1 Fusarium continuum | reverse complement strand
ATATTTATTATATTTTACTTATTTTATTACCTTATACTAATTTCTATAGGGTGATATTAGCTACGGTTAAAATGCAGTTATAAGTTACTGCACCACCTCTCTAGAGGTGGGGGCCTACTTGTTCTTAACCCACCGGGTAGTTGCAAAGTTACGCATATAGTCGGTTTTGAACCACGCCCGGCTATTGGCCAACAAGGCGTTGGTTTTATTACAAGCGAGTTTTTTTTACCTATCGGGTAGGTTAGAGGATCGCGACGCCGACAACAAATTTGACCTTCCTGTTGGCAATAACAGATTGCAAGGAACAAACAGAACATGTTGGTACTAGATCTTTCATGTTGGCCTATCAATGCTGAAACGAAGCAAGCCAGCTGCTCTTACCGTTCATCGGGCAGCTTTCTTATGGAACATAAACTTGGAATACCTTAGCTCTATAAATTAAAGCACCGAATAATAATACCTCCTGATTCTCCAGGTCAAGTTTCTGCTATTTGCCCAGGTAAACTCTATT
Source organism: Fusarium continuum (assembly GCA_013184455.1). Taxonomy (NCBI): domain Eukaryota; kingdom Fungi; phylum Ascomycota; class Sordariomycetes; order Hypocreales; family Nectriaceae; genus Fusarium; species Fusarium continuum. The sequence goes on along the minus strand of JABCKB010000128.1, from coordinate 60,176 downwards.
TTCTACTTGGAATAGGCAGCTAGTACGCCTTCAAGCTCCTTCTTAGTCACCGGCACAACACTTCCGTGGCGTGGGCTTGTTGGCAAGGTATAGTTCTGGGAGACCTTCCAGTCCGGGTTCGCGATGTCAGTCGTCTCGAGCGGTATATATCCGCGCCCAGCAAATTCGTCGACAAAAAGATAAAACTTTTGACCGTGAATATCGCCAGGGTTAGACTTGAAGATGGTAGGGCCTTCGACCACGTCAAGGCCAGCCTTTGTGCCAATGCAGCTTGTCACGTGCTTCCAACCGTCTTGTCCGTCGCGCAGGCGGGGCGAGCTCTCTTGGATAATATCAATACATTCTTTGCCAGATACTCCACCAAAATCCTTCGTGAATCGATGATATGTGTCTCCCTCTTTGAGAACGGTCGAGTCAATGCGATCGTTGGAACCTTGCCAGACCACGGGTTCGCTAAAAGTGATGAAGTCACGTGTCGTAGCATACAGGATGCGAGCATATGTCTCAACCTCGTGGTTTGGATCGTCTTCGGAATACAACCGAGAAGCCCAGTACACGACATATTCGCCGATTGACTCATCGTAGTATGCCTCGGGTGCCCAGGTCATGCCAGCCGTTGGGAGGGAAACCAGGGTGTGTCGCTGCTCAGACCAATTGACCAGGTCAGTGCTCTCCCAGATTTCTAGATACAGACTTCCAAATCGCAGAGCGCGTTCCCAGCCGATATCGTTGATCTTGAGATCTGTAGCAACAAGGAAGAATTTGTCGCCTTCGTGGGAGCGCATCAAGAAGGGGTCGCGGAGTCCTGTCGTACCCTTGGAGGATGTGAGGATTGGCTTGCCGCCGTTCAGCTCCTTCCACGAAAGGGCATTGTTGCCGTTGCTGGCTGCGAGGAATATGCTTTCTCCATTGTTATCATCTCCCACGAAGTAAGCAAAGACGTAGCCAGCCGCGGCATCCGCATCCGTAGAGTTGTGGGTCGGGCGAGGGATAGAAGCGGGCTTGGCCTGAGTGCTAGTGGCCAAAGCCAACACGCATGTGGTGAGAATAGAAAGAAGCTGCATTGTGTGTTGTGCAGAAAAGATGAGTAATTCGTGCTATCCTATGCCAGTACCCAGTTTAGTATATATATACACACATACGTAGCTATATAAGTATCCTGTTGCGGTGTTATCTTGCCCGAGCTCTTCTTGGCACTGGTGTTCGAACCCAGGTCACTGACTGCCAAACGAATGCCTCAGCAAGCGGTCCAATTGAGAACCTCGGCCTTGAGAAACTCCGGACGCGCCTACTGGAAGTACTTCCTAATAGAGAAGGATGTATGCCGATCTCGTGAGAGACAGAGTTCAGCCCTAGGGAGTTTGTTAGGATCCAATTGATGCGCATAAGTCGTCCATTTGTTCAAGAGTCATGTGAGTTTGTTGTTGACGTTCTATGCCGAGGTGTAGTGCAGGTGAGGTGGTGAGGGACGAAAGGTGAAGGCCCTATTATCTCTCTCCCTTGACTAGCCCAACCAGGGCAGCGTGCGCGATACGACACGACACGACATCACGCGACGCGACGCGACTTTACTGTGCCTCGTTTTCTCTTCTGAATATAGGTATTCTGACAACGCGATCACATGCTACATCACCTTGATTTAGTAGACTAAGTCCGCTTTGTGATGCTACGTTATTAAGTTCAGTGGAAGGAATTACCCAGTTTACATAGTGCAGTATGCCTGAGTTCGTCATCACAATAAGGTAATGCGGACAACCTCCGCAGACTAGAGCCGCCGGCAGCAGCGCCAATCCTCACTCCCACAAAGGTCACGCCAAGCAAATGCTGAGACAGCTATGATCTTATGTCCATAGAGCGACCACTTGCGTCTGAACAAAGACTGGGGAGACCGAAGATCAAAACCCATAAACCCACCGAGAGACCCAACATGCATAACCGATGAGGGTCTACCGACTCCATTGAGAACGTCTTGATGTGAGTCTTCCCGAACAGGACGGGGATGCAGCACAAGATCAACAGGCTTGCTCCATATTGTAGGGTCAATTTCACCCTGTTTCTCACCCGACATTTGACATTGACCTGGGGAAACTCTTATCCCCAGACCCTCATTGTTATTTGAAGGGTCCAAGGTTTCCGCAATTCAAGCGAGAGATGTAAGAGTATGCCAGGGCCAGACTGTTTGTCTCTTTACTCATGAGTCTCCAGGGGTAAATAACCAGGAACATAAATAGTATACTTTTCCTTGCAAAACCCCTCCCTCTGCCCTCAATATAGCAACCAACTACCTTACGAACTGAGATCGCGGTAAGGCAGATACTATTCAGCAGCAAAAAACCCAACAGCCTACCCGATACCCGATGCCTGGCCACCTCGCTTCTGGATACGGTCCACGGGAGGGACAAGACCCACGGAAAATCCCCCATGCTCGCGTTATTGCAAAACTCCGAGATTACAGCGGGTATTATGACGTTGTTGAGAGATTTCAGTCAAATTTTATCCAAACCTTATCCACTCTCAATCCACATCCAACCCACACCCCGGCACTATTCCCCATTTCTTCTCGGCGGGTGTGAGGGGAAATATTTGGAGTAAGCCAATACGACGCATGGAGAGGGTTTAATGGGGAATAATGTGGTTTCGGGGTATGTAGTCAGACCATTACCAGCTCCTCAAGCAGCTCCTCAAGCCCCGCAAAGTCCCTAGTTTCACGGTTTTAGGGTTGTTGGGTTTGGCCATGTTAGGAATACGCGCCTCTCCTAGACGATCATCTGTTGTTCTTCGACTTTGAGAGGCGATGCAAGAATTACAGTTCTTCCCTTTATAGATGCGGTTAGGCGGTGAAAAAAAAAAGGGCGTCATTGTCTCCAACTCGTCGCCTAGTCATGTAATGTACAGCTGCAGGGATAGAAGAGCCGAGATATGGGGCATCTTGATGCTTGATTCAAGGGTCCTCTTCCTTTTTAGGAGAATTGTGAAGATCGCCAAACTATGACGTGTGTGGTTCGCCAACCCCGGGTATCTTTTAATCCAACAGAGACGTCATTACCCATATTAAAATTTTCGCAATCCTTTCCTTGTCTCCTCTTGTGCTCTATCGTGAACACTGATTTGATTCTCGCGTCCTTCCTTTTCGTCGCCCCATCGTTTCTACCAACTGTTACGTCATGCGGGTCTCTGAACTGGCGCTTCTCCGTTGTTCGTCTTCTTCGCCAAGTGACGATGTCGTGGTAGAATCTGGTAAAGCGTAGGAAAATTCTTCAAGGCTGGGCTAGAAAGGCAAAGAAGATCATACACGTGCGTTTATCTAAGGTTATCTCAGGGACCATTTCTCCTCATACTCCAAGATTTTGTTCCCAGTTTCGAGTCATTCCCCAACCCTGAAATTTTTCTGCTTATCGAGTCCCACTATGCCGTGACACTGAAAACATTGGGTCTGTGGGTGTCTTGTGTTGGTAGATCCACGTAGACTCCAGATTTTACTTGGCATTCTTCTCGCTGCTCGTCCTTATAAGGATTCTTAATCTCCCGCCCTTGACTTGTGAATCGAAGAGTATCAACATCAACAAAGTAGAGAAGACCCGTTCTTCTAAACATCCTTCATCATGGTTCACGTCGACAATGAGCATGGTGTGCCACACTACTGGGGCAAGACCGGCAAGGGTCTCCAAAAACTCATCACCATAGTTGCAACAACAGACTTTCTTCTCTTTGGCTATGGTAAGTCTAGATCCTGGGGTAGCTGAGACCCAGCTCGGGAGCTGACCGTTTGTGTTTCACATGGCAGATCAGGGTGTCATGTCGGGCATCATCTCAGCGCCCGCCTTTGTACACGACTTTCCCCAGGTTGATGGCGACAGCACCTACGAGGGCTTCGTCGTGTCCATCTATGCTGTTGGATGCTTCCTTGGCGCTCTCTTTATCCTCAACTTTGGCGATCGTCTCGGCCGTCGCAAGTCTATCTTCCTCGGTGCTATCATCATGATTATTGGTGTCATTATCCAGATCGCATCTGTTCCCCCATCTGGCGGCGCTACAGCTCAGTTCATCGTTGGTAGATGTATCACTGGTGTCGGAAACGGAAGTGAGTTGTCTTCTACACAACATTTAGACACATAGGTGTGCAGCAGAAGCTAACGTCTAAACAGTCAACACGTCGACTATTCCCACATACCAAGCCGAGTGCAGTTCTTCACACAACCGTGGCAAGCTCATCTGCATCGAAGGCGGCAATGTTGCTATTGGCACGTTGATTGCTTATTGGATTGACTATGGCTGCACCTATGGTCCCGACCCCTTTGTTTGGCGGTTCCCCATCGCTTTCCAATGCGTCTTTGCTGTCATTGTCCTTGTCTTGATGACGAAATTACCCGAGTCTCCTAGATGGCTTTTGACTCATAACCGTCGCGATGAAGCAGCCACGATTATGGCTGGCCTCAATGGTCTGCCACGCGACTCCCCAGAGGTTACCACTCAGATGGCCACTATCGAGAAGGCTATCACTGCGGCCGGCCATAAAGGCGGCAAGACACCCTTCTCTTCTCTATTCACTGGTGGAAAGACTCAGCACTTCCGACGCCTCATTCTCGGTGCTTCATCTCAGATGATGCAGCAGCTTTCGGGTTGCAATGCCGTCATCTACTATTTTCCCATTCTGTTCCAGAACTCTATTGGTACCACCCATAATCTGGCTCTTCTGCTAGGTGGTGTCAACATGATTATCTACTCCATCTTTGCTACAACTTCTTGGTTCGCCGTCGAACGTATCGGTCGCCGTAAGCTTTTCCTCATCGGCACCGTCGGCCAGTGCTTGTCCATGGTCCTTTCTTTCGGCGCCTTGATCCCTGGTACCGCCTCTGCTTCAAAGGGCGCAGCTGTCGGTCTCTTCACTTATATCGCCTTCTTCGGTGCAACCTGGTTGCCTCTTCCCTGGTTGTACCCCGCAGAGATCAACCCTCTCAAGACTCGAGCAAAGGCCAATGCTACCTCCACAGTTTCTAACTGGCTTTGGAACTTTTTTATTGTTATGATCACCCCTGTTATGATTGATGGTACCGGTACCAACGGCTGGGGCACTTACGCTTTCTTTGCTGCCATGAACGCCATCTTCTTCCCCATCATCTACTTCTTTTACCCTGAGACTTCTGGTCGCTCCCTCGAGGAGATCGATCTGATCTTTGCCAAGGGTTACACCGAGAAGATAAGCTATGTGACAGCCGCCGAGCAGCTTCCTCCTATGGAGGATCATGAGGTGCATGAGAAGGCTCGCGAGTATGGTTTCACCAGCGATGATGACATCAAGGTCGACCATTCTGAGCGAGAGAATGGAGTTGTTACTGACTCTCCTGTCTAAGGTCGAACTGGATTTCGTTCTTAGGGGTCCAGTCTGCTGGAGTTTTGCTTAGCTTTGCAATTTTACGACTCTACACGCTACACTATAGTAGCTATGAACATTTAGATACCTCCATGACTCTAGTAGTCAACCCCAGAAATACACATCTCTTAAAGAGTCCTTTTTTATTACTGTGTGGTAGTTATTTCACTGCTACACAGCCTACGACCGAGAAGTGAGATGTCGTGATTTTGTAGTAATGCACTTGACTAATTATGGATGGTTAGTGGTTAATTGTCACATACCGAAATAATGGCACGAGCTAGCCTCTAGATAGATTGGTTAGCAGATACATAAAAATAATGGATCAGAGATACTGTCTTTGGCCACCTTTTGAGGCCACTTCCTTCATTGCACACCTCGTGCAAATCTTGGCAAGAGAGTAGCTCCAGATCTTCGAACAGAGCGCACACATCGATGACTTCGCTACACCATGTATTTTCAAAAGCTGCTCTACAAGTGATGTTATACCTGGTAGATCCAGTGACTGGCCACGGACTCTGCTCGCAAAATGATACATTACGATGCTTCATCCAGACCTGAACGGTGGAGAATCGAATATTTAAGGAGCCTATGAAGCAGAGTGCTCTTCCTGCAACCAACCGGACCCATCGCCGCTGTTAAAGTTCCCTCTTGAAAAAAGAAAAAGAAAAAAAAACCGTATGACAAACTACACGAAAGGTGCCGCTAAATTCCGATACGAATGACGAGTGGTAGACGACAAGGAACAGCATCTAATACTATAATAATTCCTCAAAACTACTCGGCAGTCGTTTCTGCTCAATCCAAGAAATTATACCGCGAGCGAACAACTCAGGGAATTGTAAATTCCATGCATGTAACGCGTCCCGAATAACTACTGCCCGGGACCTATACTCAGCGTTCAGCATTCCACCCATCTTAGACTTGAGGACGTCCCCGACTAATGCCGTTGCTACGACATCGTCCTGTTTCCCACCTGCAACTACTAACGTTCGAGCTTCTATCTTCTGTACGTCTTCCAGTTTGTAGTTGACAATGGACGCAAATTCGTCTCGAAACATGGAGAGTCTACAGTTTTTTTTCATCTCGACCAAAAGCTCCTCATGCTTTCGGAACCCCATAAATGAAGCGTAAGTCCAGTACAGGCGGTTGGGAAGCATAAGGATCAGCCAACACACCGCAAACATGAATATCGGGTAATGCGCGGCCTTTAACCTGATACCTCTATACGGTTCTGCCCCTGTGACGAATAGAGATAGCACGAGGGACGGGTAATTAATGGCTAGACGCTGAGCGATGAAACCGCCCATTGATAAACCGACGACATGAGCATGTGAACCATGCGCGTATTTTTGGATCAACTCTGATACATATTTCGCGGCGTTTTCGAGAGATGTGAGTGGTATGCGGCTCGAAGACGAGTGCTCGGGAAGGTCTGGTAGGAGGAGATGATAATTCGTAAGGTGTGGGATGACTTCGGCATATTCAAGATGACATGAGAGACCACCATGAAGCAGAACGATTGTTGATAGTTTTCCATCGTTGAGAGAGATGAAAGACAGTGACGGTGACATAATCTTTCTAAGTGCTGCATGAGATTCAAGTTTAATGCGAGATATGAAACAAAGTTGATTGATGAGATTGTGCTTTTGAGTGAGAATGTTGCACGAGTGATACGGCGAAGATCGCTCTGGCGACAACCAATCAGCATCAAGGACTGGCATCTCAGAGCAACGTTACGTTGGATAAATATTACCAGGATTGTGATACGCATGTCAGCCAGGTCAGCCACAGCCTACCGGTCTAGCCGGCAGGCTGATTAAAACTCGATGGTGCCGTTATCTATCAATTTAACTAAAATATTCCTCTAATTCTTGCTACCGTATTCATAGTCATCGTTCCACAATCCAATCATCGAAATTCTAACTTATAATTAAGTTAGAGTCAAACTCCCTGTGAGTAATTCCAGTTCCCATTTCTCTGTCGCTCATGTGCATATTGGCGAGTATCAACAGCAACGACTTTGGCACCCTCCCCTACAGTACCATTGACTGGGTTTGCGAGCGCACCAGACGTGGTCACATAGAGCGTATACTTAGCTGTCCTTCCACGACCGAAGGCGGCAGAAGTATCACCAGCCACAGTCAACTCCGTCTTCTCGCCAACAACAACCTTCCATTTACCAGAGCGAGTATCAACAAAAGCAACAGAGTTGTCAAAGTTGCTTGTCACGTAGATGTTGCCGCTTGCGTCCACAATAAAGTCGTCGAGGAACGTCAACTTGCTGGACAGGTTGGCGACGAGCTTCGGTTTGGCACCCTCGACTAGATAGCCTCTGGGAGTGATGGCGACGCTATAGATATGACGCTTGAAGGAATGATCGAAATAGAGGTACCCATCGTGGATATGAATGCCGTTGACACCGATAGGCAAAGTTGTGCCTTTTACAGGCGCGAGTTCGGGAAAGACAAATGCTGAAGGGTCGTATTTGCCCGACTTCAAGTTCAGTCGGCCGATGACGCCTCGGGCAGAGTCGGCTACCAGAATGGCATCTGGCTCATGAAGAATCGCAGTTACACCATTGAGAATAGCCGAATTACTGTCAAAATCGCTGATCTTGCGGGTCTTGACATTTTGACCATAGTGTGAATCCTGAAACTCGATGGACCAGGCGCTGAAGGTTCCGACAACTGGCTGGCCAATGCCCGTGGCGTTACCGCCAACGACGACGTATTTCTCGATTTCCTCGTCGTGTGTGGAGATCTGAGTAATGCTGAGAAGAGATTGAAGGGAGGGAAAAGAGAGAGACAAGCTCTTTGATCTTCTGGGATGGCGAGCCGAAGGGTCTTGGAGCGTGTATACCACGGCCGAGGGCACCAATTGGGTCAAAAGCAAGTCGCCATTAGGTCGAACCGCAATGTTTTCGAGCCATGTTCCCAGTTCGAGCTGCCCAATGGTCTTCGAGGGTAAAGAGTGCGAAAGTACCAGAGATGGCAGAGCGAGTGTAGTCAAGAGAAGTGAGAGCATGGTCGCGATCGTTCACCAAGGCTGGGTGATGAGGGGATATGGACTCTTCGGAATCAAGTCAAGCTGTATCTTATAGAAGCTATTGACCCCTCTCTTTACCCCTGTCCCTAGTAAGAACTTGCACCCTCTCTTCTACCTCAGCAACACCATCATCGGGGTTGTTCAGTAATGACCTACGGTTAAAGCGGCAGTTCCTAGATATCAGTCAGCCGCACTGACAGGGTTATAAGGCGTGATTCCAATCTAGCCCCTGTAAGATTGTCTAGCAGATACGCTGCAACTGCATGCAGAAAAGGAGTGGGCACTGATAGGTGTGTTAGAAAAGAGAGTCCTCTAGCTCTTGTTGGCCGCTAGAAGCGGCTTGCAGCTACATAAGGAAACCCATATATGTATCATAGTCAATGCCTAGCTGCAGGAGGTACTGACTTGTGACCCCTGGAGATTCTAATTGGAGGGTATCTCAGATATCTACATGCGAAGTTTACGCGGACAAATAAACAGGGGTTAGATTGTGATTCTGCCCCAATGTAACTGGCTGCGGCTTCAGAAGACGTAAGCACTTCCTAAGGGGTTGTTGGTCAGCGCAATGGATGGGTTGGTAAGTCTACGTGGTCATATGTTCAAGCATGGTACGTTGAGGTTAATGACCTATACCGTCAGATCGCTAGATTCTAGTACAAGCCATTCTCGTATTCCTTAACTCCCTATAGGCACCTTAATGATGTATGTATGCGAGAATGTTCAGAAGAAAACGTGTAACACACGGAAATTTAGCTGCTCTTCTCATTTTCAGTAATTCCGCCAGCATTGTTTCCCTCCTGCACACTGTATCCCTTCTTCGCCGCCTCTTTTCTAAACCCAAAGTGGATGCCAATGAACACAAAGATCGAGGCGACCGCAAAACCCATATACAGCTTTGCTCCGATCTTCCAATCTGGTGCTTCCGAGGCGGGATAGGTGGCGATCGGGAGGAAAGCACTCAAGACATAGTGGACAATGGTCCCGGACGCGAAAAGCACAGTTCTGACCTCCGGCTCATCTTGCAAGTTATCTGAGCCCCAAGAACAAAGAAGCATCATGGAGACACTATGGAGGGTCAGATTAAGGTTGTATTTCCTTGGATTACGTTGACTCACTCTCCGATGTAGTTCAGGTAGTATCCAGCCATGTGAAGGTGCCTATTTTCGGGTCTGACAATCAAGATCGACAGTGACGTAAGGCTTATAGCCTAAATTTAAGTCAGAGACTTTTCAATAAGATCTTTTGACCACTTATACTAACCGAGTGCAGGAGAAGAAATGGCAACCGTTGACCAAGCAGGTCACTGAAGCCGCTGAAAAGAAGTTCAGATACAAGCTGAACAGCTTGTCCAATAATAGGTAGGTAGTTCAGCATGGCGACAGAGCTAAGGATCCTTTAGCATGATGAGAAAAATCTGTTGCAGTAGCGAACTCACTATTTGACAGAGCCGTCTGAGTTCTTGAGTGACTTAAGATATAAGTTGAAGTAGTTTGATGGCGTGGTATTGCCGCCGATCGGCCATGCGACTGAGAGTTGTCAGTATTGTTTGAGCTATGATACTAAATCAATCTCACTAGCAATAGACCATAACTGCCAGAAGGTGAAGGCATGGAAGAAACTCTTGGCTGTGAGACCCTTCTGTGGCTTTCGACCAATGCGCCGTGCTCGGGCCACAGCGATGTCTATTATGAGTAACTTGTCAGATGTAAGACTATACAATGGTAAACACCGCCACTGACCATAATCCTGTGGTCTTAGATACCAATGTGCCAGTTTATTCGGGCGCTCAGGCTGAAATCAAGCGTCAGTGATTGGCTGAGACGACATAGGGTTCATGCTCGAGACATACATATCCAGGAAGCAGGAAGTAACCAAGAATACCAACGACAATAGTGCAAATGCCCTAAAAACTCAGTCAAGACCTATTTGTAAAAATCTAGAATTGGGCTCACGTTGATGATAAACGCCCATCGCCAGCCAGCTCGCCCAAGGTGCCCTTCCAGATTGGTGGACAAAGCACCTTGCATGGCGCCTGATAACATGGCACCGGCTGGTTGAGCCATGTTATATATACTCATTCGGAGAGCCACCTCGTTTGGTAAATACCATTGACTAAATTCCAGAGTAAGATAACCCATTCCGTACAGTTGGAGACAGGGAGATACCTGATCATTGTGAAATACGCAGGCCACATGGTTGCTTCAAAAAAGCCAACTAGGAAACGCAAGCCATAAACCTCACCAAAATTAGCTTAAAATGAGTGTAGTAGGAGTAAAGGTCATTCATTACCTGCGGGGCACTTGTGACAAGAGACAAGCAGCAAGTTAGGATGCCCCAGATGAGCTGCGTTGGACATTAAAATCTCGATGCGGCACAATTGAACGCTAGCGGGACACACCTCACAGGATGGGAGCCATTGAGCGGGACCGATATGAGAAATTAGAATACAGGATGGGTAGAGCATGATGATGTATCCGATGCTGTTGTCATCTCAATAAGTCTGATGGGTTGCTGTGAGTTATACGAGTTGGACTCACTTGAAGTATGTGGTGAAGTAGTTGAGCTCGTTCCCATATAGCTTGAGATCCTCTTGCATGCCAGACACATAGGCGTTACTCTGCGAGTACCTTATCAGTAGATGTTTGCCACTGTGCCAACTGGCCGAGTACCTACGATGTTAGTCTGATCAATATACTTGAACATGTAGCTCAGGAATCCGATAGTCAAGAAACCCAAATCCAACCTCCATCGAAATTCTCTTTCTGCTTTTGGGTCGATCTTGTTGAGTTCTCGATGGGATTCTGTTTGCTGATTTTTGATATCATTATTATCCGAGTCTGATGCCAACTCTGGCTCGATGGTGTCAATTTTCATCGTTACGTTGTATCAAACTGTTTGTGTTTTCTGTAGACGTCAGAGAGACAATAAGAGACAAATACTAGAAGACCTATCGACTACTTTTCTCTTATTAGACCTTCATTTTATCATTGCGGCTCTGCTCTCATGATTTTATCGCGTTAGAAACTAGGACGAAGGCGTGCTGCCAATTGTGGGACGGTGACCCAGATAAATGGTACGCTACCAGAAGGATGAGACAAACTATTATTCATAAAACTCCCATTTGGCCTTGGATTTCTCGGAATCTAAATCGTTTTAATTACTGCCGTGGCCAACCGACCGTGGGGTACGATAACCGGGTTGACTGAGCTTACGGCATGGTACGTAAAGTTAGCAAATCAGGTCCTAGCAGGGCTAACACTTGATCTCGCAAGCAAAGGCAATCTCCATTATATTCAGCCTACCAGGACCACCCTGTTCATGTACCTAGCGAGTCAAGCATGTCTGAGAGTTTTCATCTTCTAGGGCCCTAGTGCCCGGAGGCAGGCTCCCTTAGCTTTGGCCCATATCTTCATTTCGTAACCCTGCTCTCTCGTGATCGCTTTGGTGTTGCTGTGTCTCTAACATTATGTGGTGAGGGCCAGATCCACCCGATGTATACACCATTATCACGCCTGTGGAAGATCACACACGGATAACCTCGGATATTGACTAATAATCTTCATCTGTTTGGTTTGTCACCCGCCACATTGTGATATAGGCTTGAATCTATGCCGTAATATTATGCTTTAGCTGTTAGCGGCTCATCCCACAGACTAGCAAGGAGTTTTCGGTTCCTGTGACATGTTAGGACACTGTAAACACATTTGCAGTATTACTTGCCCAGTCCATGGTTCGCGAGCATGTTGCACGGCGTGGTTCTGTTTTGTGTGAGTGAGGTTTAAATTCTGTAGGGCATAGCTGACTTACATCTAATAGCAGAACATCTCCTTCCTGCCAGCTTACCAAAGATCTGGTCTCGTAAATGATCTCGACTGCAGACTCTAGATATTCATGGGGGATCAGACTTCCGTCGCCATACTGTTTGTATTAGTTTATCGAACATTGGATTAATCTCTCCGATTGACATACAAATGCAGGCGGCTGGTAAGCTCCATCCTTGTTGATGTGAGGTGGCTGTAAAGTATCTGCCTTGAGGGCGTTCAGGAACCTGGACACGATATTATTGAAGAAGGCAGCCTGGCCCGTTCGAGGGTGATCCCGCACAGCTTTACCCCATGTCATATTAGCATGAGACAAAGAGAATGAATTACAGTGTTGTATTGCGCTTACCTGGAAGAATTTGCCAGACTCTTAAGTCACCCAAAGGATTCTCCTCTGATTGGTTTTCCCAAACCCATGTCGCCGTGGGTAGTCGACGCACCTCATCTTCGACCTTCTTGCGAGCCGTCTCAGTGTCATCATCATCTTGGATATGCAGACCATACGATTGTCTGATGGTGGTTCCGGCCGATGATTTCTATTCTTTTGGGCCATTGCGGTAGAAAAGCTGGTACTTGACACCCTGGGATTGGTCAGTTGAATGGGTAGGATAAACTAGTCGGGTGAACCATCACCTTGCGTTCGAGCTGTTCAATAAACTTAGGATGTTTGACTTTCAGTCTCCGATACAAAATCACGGAGTTGTTGATTGGAGTTTCACCACCTGAGCGTCGTTAGTCACTAGCAAGATAGTATTTGTCAACGAGCTGGTACCTGTCTCGGGCGCCGAAACACAATAGAAGAGAACATAAGCCGGGAAATGGGGACTCAGCCCGAACTCATTGTGAGGATAGATGGGTTGCGTGTTGGGTCCTTCGTTGGCTGTAGCCACGTTCTTGGCCAGCACTGTTCGACGAACAGGGTTTCCAATATCCTCATGGGCGTTCCACCCGAATGAGTGAGCGAATTGGGAGAATTCATCTGGAGTTTGTAGACCTAGATCCTTGAAGTAAATTGCACCATGCTTCAATAGTAACGCCTGTAAGCGTCCGCTCTCAGCCAGATCTCTTGCTTTAGCAATACAAGCAGACAGTCTGTCTTGATCATTGTTGGTGTTGTCTGACGCTGGAGAGAGGGCAATGGGGAATGCAGTATTTGGGGCATATGGTGGTGGGAGGTTGACGGATGGACCGAATGGGACAGGCTGAAAGGACATTGCCGTGGACAGATTGGTATAATTTGAGCTGAAAATGAGGTTGCGGGCTCTTTTTGTTTGAGGCATTTGTCTGGGTCTGAAATGGTATGGGCCTTGGACTGCTGTGAAGCTCCCAGGCGCCGAGTTTTGTGATTGGGTAGATCGTCAACACATAATAGTCAGGGATGATTACGACATCAGTTAGCTACCAACGTGGTATCGGCTTGTGGTTCTAAGTTTAAGGATGGAAAGTCCATGCAGTTGCTTAGGTGGTAACAATGGACGAACTCTAGTAAGCACGAGTGTCAATTTACATACGAAGCATTACTACCGTCTTTGAGTGATACAAAGTATTCCTAAGCTTCCGGTCTAATCATGTAGATATAAGCGACACTTGATCGTACAATCAACTTACAAAGAATCCTCAATCTTTGAGAATTCTGAAAAACTTCTTCCAGCCTGTCTCGTGTCTTCCCGCCAGAAGAGGATCGTAAACCAAGCGATCGGATATCGGTATCTCATCCACTCTAAGCCTGAAAGATTGTCAACATGGCTCTTGGGGCTCCAATGGTAAACTAGATCTTACCAACGTGTCTTGTGGTAGAGTTTATAACCGAAGAAAAGTACCAAGAAGGTCGGCATCGTGATGTAAGATGAGATGAACACCTTGAAGTGGAAGCCGTCCACGAATGAAGTGAAACCTTGTATGAACAACAAAAAGACAAAAAAGGCAAGTGTCATACGGTATATCCATATACTACCTCTGGCTCTGAATGGGAGAGTCTTGAGGTCAACACCTTGGTATCTCAGCCCGGAGCGTAAACGAAGGAAGGTGATCATGATTATGATCCACGTGAAGTAAGCAGCTGTGCCGCTGACCGAGTCGAAGTAAGTGAAAACAGTCCCAGCATCAATAGATAGATTCATCAGGGCCAGAAAACCCCATAAGTTGGAGAATAAAATGGCGACGTATGGAACTGTCCAGAATTAGTGGCTCACCAAGTTAACAGCTTGAAGTGTAGGGATACTCACCTCCTCTCTTGCTTGTCTTTCGAAAGAAGCGTGGTGCCTTTCCGGTTAGTGCCATGGTGTAAAGTGTACGTGACTGGACGTAAACCACTCCATTGGACGCAGAGATAGACGAAATGATTATAATGGTGTTAACAAAATGGCCTGCTGACTTCCAGCCTGCAAGCTCAAACCCGATGGTGAATGGTGATGATGCAACAGCCGAATCTGCGTGAATGAGTCCGGGAGCTGAAGATGGGCAGATCAGACCTTGGAAGAAGGCCATGCCCATATATACGATCAGAATTCGGTAAGTGATGGAAGCCATGCTCTGCAATAATCAGTAATGGTCTTCCAGTAGTTAGATGGAAACCTACGGCAGGGACATCTCGCTGCGGATTCTTCGACTCGCCGGCTGCTAGAGAAACTACCTCTGTGCCCACGTAATAGGTCGCCGCAAGGATAAAGACTTGTCCAAATCCGAGAATACCATTGATAATAGGTCCATCGGGTGGCGTCCAATATCGAAAACCAACATATCCATTACCAAAGGCGCCAACGTTGGCGAGGATCGATATGAAAAAGAGTATTAATAGGGCACAGAATTTGAACATGCCGAATGCATATTCGAGCTCGCCATAGATGTGAACGCCGAGGGTGGTTATCACATTAAACACGACCCAGAATATCAAAAACCAAGCCCATGAGGGCATAGTTTCATCTGGTACCCAGTAGTTCAAGATGAGGACTGCCGCATTCCAATCTAGACATAATGTCAGTCTGCTGAGAGTTCACAAGACGTGAGATTGATTTACGTACCAGATGCGAGATAGAGACTCCACATGATATAGTACAGCCAAGAGAGAGCGAAACTCAAGGCTGGGTCGACAAATCGGTTAGCATGCTCGATGAAGCCCCCATGGACTGGAAACATTGCTGTAACTTCGCCGACACATTGCATGAGAATCCAAACAGCGATGGCTATTTAGGTTGTTTTGTTAGTGATTTCGACTAGGCGCACAAGCTGACCTACCAACGGCACCGAAGCCAATAAACAAACCCAATGGCCCAGACAGGTACAGTGCGTACCCGAGCCCGTAGAATGTTCCTAAATTTCACGTCAATTCATAGACCAAGAACCAGGAAGTTAGGACATTATCTTGTCCTACCTGGACCGATAATAGAGCCCAGCGCGATAAGTACAAAATGTCGTCCTTTCAGTCCTCGACGCAGGCCGTGATCAATCACATCTCCACTCAAATCAACTGAATCGTTGATTGACTCAGCGACTTGGACCGGTCGTTTGGAAAGTCCATCAGACTCAACGTCCGTTTGGACTGCTGACGAAATGGCATTGCTTGACGCCATCTTCTACAGTGATGATCAAGAATGCACAGTGGAAAACAAAAGCAAAAGAGTTGATGAGCCTCAAATCTTGGCAATCTCGGCAAGATATGGTTTGCAATCAACTGCACGAAACGCATTACATTGCGCGAGATACCCCCTGGGAAGCGAAATCGCCTCGGCAGATAGCGCCAATGAGCTCATTTGTAACGTACTGACGAAGAAGCGATAAAATGTTACAAGAGAACCACAGGGACTCAATCTCTTCCACTCATAAAACGCCCGCTCCAGAAGTAGCGGAGACTTGATCCGACTCAACTAGAAACCCTGGACTAGGCAATTACTAGCAAAGTAGCACG
Source organism: Fusarium continuum (assembly GCA_013184455.1). NCBI lineage: Eukaryota > Fungi > Ascomycota > Sordariomycetes > Hypocreales > Nectriaceae > Fusarium > Fusarium continuum. The sequence continues at coordinate 44,032 of JABCKB010000128.1, read as the reverse complement.
CCATGCTGACCCGGTATGAACAAGAATTCAGGCAAGATCCCTCAACGACTGGGCGCGGGGTCAAGATGCGTCCGCCGAAACCGGCTCGGATACACGGCAATATAGTTAGACTCGATTCCCTGACTGTCACGACAGACACGGGACTTTGCAGCAAAGCATAGCCTCTTCAGTATGCCGTTGCACCACCCTCTTGATCCCGCAACTGCGGAAGAGATCGAATGTGCTACTTTACTTGTTCGAAAGGTATATGGAGATCTAAAGCTTCATTTCAAGGGTGGTGGCCTAGAGGAGCCCCGAAAAGCGGCCCTTGTTGAATATTTGGCCGCTGAGCATAGCGGAAATCAACTTCCTTCTATCCCCCGCCGCATCTACCTCAATTGGTATATCAGAGGCACACCGCGATTCTTCCAGGCAATTGTCGACGTGACAAACCAAAAGTTCGATTTGCATGAAGAGTTATCGCGGGACTACCATGGACCTGCTGATGGTGCAGAGATGGATGAGGTGTCCCGAGCAGTCTTGGCTGACTCTAGAGTGAGAAAAGAGGTCGAGAGATTAGAGCTTGACATCAAGACCATTGTGCCAGATCCATGGGACTTCGGTGTAGATGGTAGTGACACTCAGTCCAGAAGATCCCAGGTCACTCAACTCAACTTAAAGTTGAACCTAAAAGCTCGTGACTGACACCATCATCAGGTCTACATGTACGCACGGAATCCCCAAAATAACGACCCCGAATCAAATATCTACGCTTTCCCTCTTGACTTTGTTGTTGTTGTGGATCTTTCTACCTTGAAGGTAACCGAGATCGTTCACCTACCACTTGGTGCAGATGAGCAAGTGTCGCCGGATCGAAAAGGACTTCAGACTACGTCACAAAACGAACTTGAATACGATCATCGACTCCAAAGCGAAAAACCTCGGGAAACATTGACACCGTACCAAGTTGTTCAGCCAGATGGAGCCTCTTTTATCAATGAAGGCTATCTTGTTCAATGGGATAAGTGGCGGTTTCGCATTGGGTTCAATTGGCGTGAAGGTATGAATATCACATCAAACCAACTCAGTCACAGTCTTTGTGCTAAATATCAACCTCTAGGGCTGACCTTACACGACGTTCGGTTCGACGGAGAAAGCCTGTTCTATCGCCTATCTCTATCGGAAATCTTCATCCCATACGGTGACCCCCGAAGTCCTATTTTCCGCAAGGCTGCCTTTGATCTTGGCAACGTCGGGGCTGGAGTAACTGCAAATAATTTGCAACGTGTGTTTCAATTTCCACCCTCTGACCATCAAAACTGACCAGAGGACTAGTGGGTTGCGACTGTCTCGGAATGATCAAGTATCTAGGCGGTCAAGTTGTGAAGTCAGATGGCACAGCAGATCCCCGACCTAATGCAATCTGTATACATGAAATCGATAACGGAATCCAATGGAAGCACACCAACTTCCGAACAGGCAATGCGACTGTGGTTCGAAAAAAGACAGCTAGTGCTGCAGACCATTCTAACTGTCGCAAACTACGAGTATATCTTCTCATGGCAATTTGACCAAGCTGGAGAGATTACCTTTGAGACCAGGGCCACTGGTATCCTCTCGACACAGCCAGTAGACACCAACCCCAATGTGCAAGTTCCGTGGGGAACTCGTGTAGCGGATGGTGTCCTCGCCGCTTACCACCAACACTTTTTCAATCTACGCATTGACCCAGCCATTGGTAATCATCACAACAGCTTCACGTATACAGATTCTGTGCCATTGGATTGGGACAGGGTTCTAAACCCCTTGGGAGTTGGGTATACGACACAGGAAACGATCCAGGATCGGGCGGGCCATGTCGACGACGACGTCTCGAAAGGGCGCGTGTTTAAAGTAATTAATGAGAAGAGTCTGAATCCAATCTCGCATGGTCCTATCGGCTATAAGATCGTGCCACACCGCTCCCAGGTGAGTTGACCCCAATTTCGAGGCTGAGTGTTACTAAATCGCTGTAGATGATCTTGGCAAAGGCAGGCAGCTGGCACTGGCGCAGGTCGGAATACGCCGAGTATCCGATCTGGGTCACAAAATACCAAGATAGGCAACTTTTCCCCGCAGGAGAGTTTACGAATCTGTCCATTGGTGGAGGTGGTATCAAATCCTGGGTAGACAAAAAGGATGTGGTCCGAAATGAGGATATCGTCATCTGGCATACCTTTGGTCTGACTCATAACCCTAGAGTCGAGGACTTTCCGGTCATGCCAGTCGAGATCGCTCAAGTCCATCTGAAGCCGTTCAACTACTTTCACCATAACCCCAGCATCAATGCAGCTCCGTCTGTCCAAGCTGTAAATGTCAGTACTGCCTACAGACCTCGTGGATGCAGCACTCACACGTGGTAGGCTACACACGCAAGAGGATAGACATGGCTTCTCAGTATTAAAGAGCTACTATTTTCTTTTTCTTTTATTAGAATAAATACTTGATTTAGCGTTGCTGCTATTCTCACTGAGGCTATACATGCCCTTTGCTATGAGTGGTTACTCTTTTGTCTTCGAGTTGTCCTTGTTCTGATAAATGCTGATAAGTTTCGACAAAATGCCCTATATACTTTTCCGGCTCACCAGTTCTCTGGATAGCTCTGGCTTGTCGTCCAAAGTATGTCGATGAACTGTCCTGTATACTGCCTCCTGGCTGATTCGCCGTGTGAATACTACCTTGGGCTTGGGAACATTATATAGCCATCACATGCCCCGATAGAACTTGCGCTTCCAGAAAGTATTTTCAAAGTTCAAGCAAGCGATAGATCGCGAAGCCTCTTGCCTATTGCACGTTGCATAAGAAGCTCGAAATTTGGCTTGGAGAAGGCAGGCTAACACGGGGGTGTCTTCTTATAACTGTCTTGGTTCGAGAGTTGGTCAGAGATAACCACTGAAAAAGTCAGCAGTATTAACGGCATGTCACCGCGTACGACAGTTATTAACCTTCTAACTTGCCCTCAACAGCAGGGAGATGTGTTAGCTCGTGGAGCAAAGTTCCGGCCTTGCCGACTATTTTGTTTGTATCTTTCTGATCTTGGTGAGATCCCTTTTGACACGGTTGACGAATTAACTTTAGGTTTCCTCTATCGTATACATTCTAGTGTCATTTATTATCTAGGCTGATTAGACCCTCGTCGTAAAAGTAGGTTTGTAGATTTCCACGAAGCTGTGGTTGAACAGACGCTGGGGTGTTACGTATTAAGCAGGTATACTTAAATATTACTCGACGAAATGGCAAATCCCTCAAGGAGCAGAATTTGCCACGTTATAGGATGGAAACACGCATAGAGGCTTTCTTGTCATAAGCTGTGCTAGCCAAAGCCCTAGGTGTAGGGTCCTTACACTTTTGGGCCTGTAGCACAGTGGCCTAACGTGATAGGATATTATGTTTCTTACTCTGTCACCAGCTGTCTGTTTGTCAATAGTCCAAGAAGAGCTACAGATACCGGTAAATAACATGATGCTCTGCTGTAGATACTGGCTCTATCCCAGACGTCTCAGAACTATTAGGATAAAGCCACTGTAGCTGATGAGTCAATCAGTACATCAGTAATGAGAATCCGCAAACCATACCTTGTCTGCCTTTCTGTGCCACACGCCCTCATGGATCTTCTGTTAGCTATTGGTCCAATCAAGGTTTAAAGAGCTATTGCTCTGCACATGTATGGTCTCATATGGTCAGTTGATGTCTTGAACTGCCATCCCATGATTGGCCGGGCTTCATTCCAATACAGGGGTGCGCCGTTGTATTCAACTAGCCCATCGCCACCCACACAATACAAGAGAAACAAGGCTCTTTCAACCTTCTTTGGTATATTTGAACTAATTAGTGAAGCATAGCTGCTAGTCACAGTTGGCACAGTTCAACGCTCAAGGCTCGCTATGCAAAGGCCTTCAGCGCTCTACCCAAGACAGAAATACATACAGTCAGAGATTCTGTTATGGGAGGAAAGAAGGTTCGGTTTGTCTCCACATCTTGCAGGGTAATAACCTTGCTAGCCACAAAGCTGAGACACAATGTTATGCAGTTGGTTTATAAGCTGCATAGATCAACCAACAGACTCTGCCTCACAAACCAATAAAGAAAAAAGTGTGGCCAACTTTAATATGTGATACATGCGAGCTGAGCTGGCTTACAATCCTTTCATGCGAGCCAAGATAAGATGAGGGGAAGAGTCTGGGTCAGCTGTCCTGAAATCTAGGGGCATGAAAGCATAAGTCCTATGTTTCTCTCTTCAATCTCTCTCTCTCAACTCATCATCTCTATTACTCAACCCTATTTCTTTGGCTTATTTGATACCTTACTTGACTACTTTCCTCTCAAAAAATATGTCTTGGGATCGCTACGAACTCGGCCAGAACAATATCTTCTACAATGAAAAAGTTTCAGTGTTTCCCGAACAGGTATTCCCACCACACTTGGAACGCATGCGAAGATCCATCCTGGATTTTTCCTGCGCAATCGGTAGCAAACAGGACCCTCTGGGTGTTCTTCTTTCTGGCCCGGTCCTCACCACATTGATCAACAGCTCGAAGCCAGATCCTGCTTTGAAAGCAGCGCGTAAAACCCTCGCTACAGCCCTCAACTTGGTCAACGGTGGCTATCTGGAAAAGAAATGGGAAAACTTCTTCGAAACTCATTTCTTTGAAGCGCTTTCCAATAATCTTGCTGTTTCCGAGGAAGACTCACGACGGTAAACGTGCCGCCTGCGTCGTATTGGCTGTGGGCTAACATTGATTTCAAGCGTCTCGCGCTGCAAATACTACTACGATGGCATAAAGAGGTATACAGATCTCCTAATTCTCTTCCAATGGGTGATGTTAACCTGGCTCTAAGAGAGACCAATGAGAGGTGGGATCTGTTCAAGAAAGACGACACAGTCAGCGTTCAGACTTTGAGGAGCATCAAATGTCCCCAGCCAGATCAGGCATTCTACCTCCCCATATATCATTCCGATAATAAAGTCGGAGTCCCCACGATAGTGGATCCTGAAGCTCGACAGTGGAACAAATTTCAAGAGACATCAACGATGGAACCTTTCTCCTGGTCGACTCTTGAGAAGTTGCACAAATTTGGCCTTCAGCCGACACCATTCCGCATTTTTCAGAAGCCGCCTCTCGAGGCCAATCTCAAATGTTATCCTTGGCTAGTCGTCGAGCACAAGAAAGAGAACGAGAGAAACGAGGGACCTGTACGGGTTGTTTGCTGCCAGGCTGCCAATGCCGCAGCGTGCGCCGTCAGTCTGCTCCGACATTCGGCTCAGTATGCTATAGAAATGCCCAAGCAGGCACATATCCCAGCTATTCCGGTCATTACAACTGTCGGACCACAAGTCACGGTCTGGATCATGTCTTTTGCCAAGGATTTCAATGCTCCATGTAGTCACCCTTACGATCAAGAAGTGATTACTAAAAGACGCAAGGAAGGCTATGTGAGTTCATGCATAACCTGAGGAGATGAAGCTGACATGAGAGTGCAGCTCATGCGTGCCATCTGGAACGGTGACATGACTAATCTTAGCGATATTGTCAAGCTTCAGATAATCCTTGAAAACGCTCACACTTGGGCAGTGCGAGTCTTTAAGCCTTTGGTGTCGTCATATATTGAGCAATGGCAACATGTTCACTGTCCTCCAGAAGAAAACGGGGAGACTGCTCAATTCGTATTCAAAGACTCTAAATCTCTCACTGAACAGGTCATCGACCAGCATCGAGCCGTCCTTCCCACGGTTCAGGCTCTACTAAATGATCACGCCGTCCTGGAACTAGATGATTCGGGACACCGTAAGGTAACACCGCTGCTATTGGGTCTTCTGATGCACCAGATCTGCTCGTCGGAGCGGGAGTTCGTGTCCGATGAGATCGACCGAGTTCTCACGGATAAACTGAAGGCTCTTGAAGATAGACTGGTCAACGGGAGCGAGCAACACAATCAGCGACAGGACACGGTCCGAGTATTTCTTGAAAGAGGGCGTGCAACCTCGAGCTTCAGGACAAGCCCCGTCACACAAGAGCAGATTGACAACGATAACCCCGACGATTCCGACTACAGACCGTCGCAGGCGACTTCGACTTCGACTTCGAGACAACTTGACAACGATAACGTTTCTGAAGCTTCCCAGGCCGAAGCTTCAATCGCACTCTCTTCGGGTGTCGAGTTTCCCGACCTGGTGACATCCTCATGGCGTTCTGCCGAGGATGTTGAAACCCCACCGGCAAGAAAATCTGCAAGACAGCTACCTGAACGACCTGGTTTACCTAGTCAAGATTCTCTGTCGCTTTCTGGAAGTACAGCTGCTGGCACGGCTGAGACTACCCCAAAGTCGACCGTCAGACGCCATGTCAGCTCCGACTCCTCACCACGAAGCTCGGTAGCCTCACAAGGTGCTCAGTCATTGCTTAACGAGACACCCTCCGGTCCGCCTTTGTTCACTGGTAGATCGACATCCGTACAACAGGTAAAGTCTCCAGGGCGAATATTTGATCATCCTGGCAATGTTTTTTCTTCGCGGTCTTGCAGCGCTGGACAAAGTCCCGATGGGAGCAGCAAAGTCCAGTCCGGAGCTGAAGAGAGCCGTCCTTGGATTGACTTAACAAAGGACAGTCAAGAACCCTCCGGAAACTCCCAAGTGGATACTTAGGGAAGTTAGTGGAGGTGTTGTATCATGTGTGCGTTTGTGGGAAAGCACAGAAACAAGCTGGTGGTTAAGAAGATATTGGGACCTAACATATCTTACCAATGTACAGTGATAAATAAACCGCTCCTTATTAGCCTCGACATTTTCTATAGCTATCTATCCTAGCAGGCTTTCAATCTCATGGTTTGCATTTATATGAAGTTGAAGTGTATTGTCCAGAGCTTCTTTTGAATTTCCAGAAAGTCTAACGTATTGAACTGGCTCTGCTAAGAAAAGAAAGTGTCAAATGGAACCAATGTTCTTGATGTTAAGAAACGTAGCGAGAGTGGAAAAGAAAATACAATTTGAGATATTAAAGATAGTAATGGTAAAGTTGTTCTGGATAAAGGCATTTTCATGGTATTGTAGGAGCTTAGATTACTTCTGCTTGGCTGCTTGCGGTTTCGCAATAAAATTGAACTAAATTCTCCATGTCGTGTGCGATAAGAGGAGATAAATAGTAGCATATGATTCGTAGGCACATTATATCGAGTAATTACAAGGGGCGGGTGTCAAATTTACTCGGCATAATTACTGTGGTGGAGGGCGAGCCGCAGGAACTAGCTTTTCGGCTGCTGCATTTACAACCGCAAATAACACGCATAGTTACGAAGTCCAGAAGATCACCAAAAAGGTCAAGAGAAAAAAACATACAACAGCGGGGATTCGCTGGTCGTCACCGACCCAACTACTAATCCGCCCCTTACCAGGTTATCTAGGGGAGAGCGGACGGGATCCCGAGTTCTCTGATAGGTATGGTCGTATGTGTTTAATGGTTGGGCAAAACAAGTATATAAAGCTGATACTCTGGCCTGCAAAGTGTTCGACAGCCACTCTACTACCCGTGTCGGTCAGGGAAGGTTGCTCGGTGGCTCTCTTCTCCCTCTCGATCTCGGCTTATAAGCATAGGGCGTAATATTGAACAAGTATTATGGGTTTTTAGACTTCGGCTTTCCTTAATGTTTTGTCGCTTAAACATAATGATGTATAACGAACTCGTCTGAGGGAAACATGCCCCGGCAAGTAAAGTTAGGGCTTAACCTTTAATTAAGCCTGCGAAAGAGCGCGATTGCATGGATCTCTTGCATACCTGACTTTTTTTTTCTTTTTTTATCAATAGAATGCAATGCAATATAAGTAAAATTCTATCTGGAAATCTGCTATTTAAGAGAAGCGCGTGTTATTAAACGAGACTGCGGCCTTATCAGGCGCCATGGACCAGTTCAGCCTCATGATGCCTGATAGAGACCTACTTATCTTTTAGTCGTGAGAGACGCTGAGTTTCGCGTACCGCGCTATTATTGTGGCGCATCGTTCAAACAGACTGGGGCTCGAGAGACTAGGCAGCTAGACCGAAACGAGTAAGAGATCTGCAGGAAAATAGACGTCAAATGTCTAGGGTAATAAAATTCTTTGACTTGTCTTCATAATAATTCGACTTCGCACAAATTATAGCACAAGGAAATAGTTATAATTGCACTCTATATTATTAACCTATAAATTATTTTAGATCTCTAGAATGACTTCATCCTTTATAATACATTCACTTCCTAGATTAAAGTAGTTTATCACATGTTCGCCAATCATGTTAAGAGGATCAGTCGTGGATTTTCTGGAAGACCGCGAAATTCAAAAACCATTCATGCAGGGGAAGCACGATTTGGGACATTTTGACATGCTTGGGGCCTTTGAAAAATAGGATTTCTTGGCGTTTCTGAATATGCCCAAGAGTCTCAAATACAAATTATACAAGGGTCCTCCCGTGATGTCAGTACAGTCGGTACGGCTGAGCGTATGATCATGGGAATTGATCGTTCACTGTTGGCGCCATGGTGGTCTTTCGCTAGATATATTTGTCCAACTGAGGCAATTCTTACGGGGGGGGATTTGTCTCGTTTCATGTTGCATGTGGAATATGTGATGGCTGATTCGAGGACCACTTCGCATAAATTTTAATTGCTCCAAAATTGCCAGCAAAATGGATCTGTAGGTATACATTAAATGATAGTAAATGAAGTTATGGTAATAGACTGGTTGATTAACCTAGACGGCCATCGTAATAAAAAGACAATTCATCAGAAGCCCTTGTCTGTCACTTAGACACAACCGCAGATGAGAGCTGCCCATAAATCACTACTCTTGCACGATACCTGGATTTTATCTACCAGAAGCTTAGGCGAATACTCTTTTATCAGCGAGAACCCAGCTTGATGGCACAGGAAGGTATATCCTGTTGTGCATGACAGGGCCACGATTAGGCCGGATATCCACTGATAATTTCTGAATAAGTCGCATATAAAGACATCAGACATTTCGTAACTGAAACTACAACATCTTCCTCGTCAGACCTAGTTTGAAAAGACTCCACATCCAAGACCTTGATCTACCACCCTTGCTCCTCTTAGTCAACCCCCTCGCCGTATTATTGCGTGACTCCCCTTGACCATCCCCATCCCAGTGGTCTAATATGTGCTCAATCAGAGTCGAATTACCAACAGCACCGCCAAAGATGTCCAAAAGAGAGCTTTGGTCTGCGTCTAACAGCCCACCCACAACATCACCCAGCAGTGTAATCACTGGGACAGTAAATCTGATGTGTTTGTTATTCAAAACCCCTTCGATGTACTTTATACGCTCCCCGTTGGCCATAGTAGAGTTTCCTGTTGCGTTAAACTCAACGTAGCCATTACTCAGAGGTCCTTTCTGACTATTCAGGACCTCGGAAAGATTGGGTACCAGTTGGTCGAAAAAGAAGTTGCCTTCAAACGGCACCGAGTTGTTACCGGGCCAGAGTTGCAGGTCATATAGGTTGATCAGACCTAGCCTTATGTCTCCGGACACCACGTTGAATGTCAAGTTTCCAAGCCCCAGCCTGAGCACGCCAGAGTTCGGGATGTTAAGGTTGCCCTTCATGTTGAACTTCGGTGTTCGATTAGAGTGTAGATCAAATTGCAAGTCCTTGAGGGCAAATCCGTCGAGATAAGTGAGAGATGGAATTTCAATAGTCTTTCGAAGATTGCGGTTGTACTTGAGAGCGCCCAGATGAATTTGTGGCTTGCCTTCCAAAGAAAGCTCCACTTTCGGCTGATCAAAAAACCGGTTGAACCAGGTGACAAGTTCTTTTTCATCGGTGATTCGCAATGTCTGGTTTGTAATGGTGAGATCTGTCTTGTGGTTGATATGTCGTTCTGGAAGACTGAGCTTCAAGAACGATGAAAAGGGCTTCGTCTCTTTGTTGTACAGATAGAGGTCAACAGGTTTGAGAGTTGCCGCCAGTGGCGTGTCCAACGATGTGAGGATACTCATGCTGACTTGGGTTGGTGACACGACCTGCAGAGCGCCGCCGTTTACCGGTAGCTTTTGGCTATTGAGGATGCTTTGGACAATTGCTGGAATGATGACTGTGAATCTGAGGAGTCGCATGTCAGAGTAGGTTACTCCATATGAGATCAAGACCTACAGCAGTGGCAGAAGAATTGCAAGGAAGATGATGAGGCCCACCAGATACCACCACTTGAATCGCACAAAGTGATTCTTGACCTTTTGCCATTTGGTAGGACCTGGAACGGGTTTCTCATCACGAACATGGTCGTCGGAGGATGCATTATCGCTCTGAATATCCTGACCTGGCGCATTCTGAACATTCGCGTTGTCTCCCGTCTCGTTGGGCGAAGCTGCACCCGCCGCCGTGTGCTCTGTTTCTGAGGCCATCTTGAAGTGTCGCAACTATTCACGGTAGAGTAGGAAGCTATCGCAGTGTCTACAGGAGGAAACGATGAATCCAGGAGCTAGAGACAAAGACTGAAGGCAGACAAAAGGTCCTGGAGCTTAAGACCCATGCTAGTTTCCCCAGCGCGTTCAGCCACTTTCCTTTCAGTTATACAGGGATAGTTGAGCTAACGACCGAGCCTTACCAGGTTCACTAGTTCATCCCACTTAGTGACGGCACAGAAATCCGGATCTTCATGCGGGGTTGCTGCGCTAGAGGTCCAAGGGTGCCAAATACGAGTGTTGATCACCAACTTCAGGTGTGATTGAAGAGTGATGAGCAGAAAATGGACACATGATCACTTCCCCTCTTTTCCATTTTCAATACCGTAAAGTGTGTGCAGACAAGCAACTAGAAAGAGCTTAGTTTGCGACAATAACAAGCTGGAGAGGTTGAGAGCTGAAGCCGAGCAGGTCATTTTGGCATGTGTCTGGCCAATAGGTGAGAAGCAAGTCAGGTCAAGAACAAATGAGTTATACCAAAGGTAACTAGCTGCTATACCTTGTGTAATCCGAGAAAGCTCTAGGGAATAGGTCGCATCATGTTTCGACGTACAGGACAGTACCAAGCTCCGTGCTTTTGGAGCGGACGTCCAAAACCTACCATAGCACCGACACTACGAAGGAGTTATGGTAAGAAGGATTAATGGTTACATTCAAAATAATGCCATAGTACTTATGCAAGTAGAAATAGACTTTAAATACATATGTGATTAGCTAATAATTCCTCGTAAGTAGTTCATTGCTGGGTATTGTATACGTCAGTGATCTTGACTCATCCGATACATGGAAATAACATTAAAATATTCCTGTCGTCATATTCCACCTTCCACTTGCACTACGTCCGTCCCATTAGCTCCTTGAGAACCGCATGCACTAAATCCGCTACAGTAGCAACAAGCTAGATAAAGTGAATCAGCTAAATCGTCCTTTCGTATGATAAACTTGTACTTACCGGAGTCGCATCTCCAATGAGTTCTGATACCTGGTTTACAAACGTCTTACTGAGGAGATTCTCGGCATTTCCTACCAGTGACAGAAGTCCCTTGATACTACTGGGTGTAAGGAATGGCATAATCTGATCAACGATGCCCTTGATGTCGATCTTCTTGAGTGCGTAGAGTAGAGGTTTCACTGCGTTGATTAGACCAGAGAGGTCGATTCCGTCTAGTTCTTCCAGTAAAGGTTCGATAATCTCAAAGAGACCCTCAATGTCAACCTTGTTCAACACTTCAATCAAAGGCACAGCTCCTGCGATGAGAGTCTGAGTTTGATTGACAAATTTGTCAGTGAGGAGATCTTCTGCATTGTCAACGAGGCCCAGTATTCCCTTGATGGACTTGGGCGAAAACAAGGGCTTGAGAGCATTGATCAAACCCTCGAGATCGATCTCGTCCAAAGTGTCTAGAAGTGGGAGAATCTTTTCGACCAGCTTGACAAGATCGATCTTCATGAGGGCGTTGAGGAGTGGCTTGACCTTCTTGATAAGATCTTGGAAGTCGATCTCCCCTAATGCCTCAAGAAGTGGCTGAAGCTGTTTGATGAGCTTCTTGAGATCTATGCCTCCGAGAGCTGACACAAGCGGCACGGCGTCATCGATAAGTGTTTGTGTCTGATTGACGAACTTGGGAGTAAGAAGATCCTCGGCGTTTCCGAGTAATTCGATGATTCCTTTGACACCCTTTGGCGAGAGCAGCGGCGAGATGGCATCAAACAGACCTTTGATGTCTAGATCGCTGATTTCGTCAAGGAGCGGCGAAAGCTTCTTGACGAGCTTCACGAGATCGACTTTTGAAATTTCCTTCAGCAGAGGAGACAGTTGATCAATGAGATCTGGAAGATCGACCTCACTCAATGATGAGATCAACGGGACAGCACCAGAGATCAGGGTCTGGGTCTCGTTGACAAACTTGGTCGTCAGCAACTCTTCAGCATTATCCAGCAAACGCACGATGCCCTTGACCGAGTCTTTAGTGAGCAGGGGTGCTACTGCACTAAGTAAGCCCTCCAGGTCAAGTTTACCGAGCTCCTTGAGCAGTGGGCCAACTTGGTCTAGCAAGTCATCGAGATTGGCCTTGGATAAGCTGTTGAGAAGTGGCGCAGCCTTTGAGATGAGAGACTTTGTCTGGCTGACGAAATCCTTGGTGAGAAGATCCTCAGCGTTATCGAGCAGTCCGATAATACCCTTGATTGAATCCTTGGTGAGCAAGGGTCGCACTGCACTTAGGATGTCCTCAAGCTTCAACTTGCTGACTTCCTTCAAGAGCGGGCCGACCTGGTCGAGTAATCCTTTGAGATCTGCCTTGTCCAAACTATCAAGAAGGGGCGAGGCCTTTGAGATCAAAGACTTGGTTTGAGACACAAAGTCCTTTGTAAGAAGATTCTCAGCGTTACCAAGAAGACCAACCAAACCCTTGATCGAGTTCTTGGTAAGCAGGGGCACAAGCGCATCAATAACACCCTTGAGGTCAATCTTGCCCAAGCCGCTCAGTAGCGGGCTGGCATTTGAGATGAGATTCTTCGTGTCAGAGACAAAGTCTTTAGTCAAGAGGTTCTCTGCATTATTTAAAAATCCCACCAGACCCTTGATCGAGTCTTTGGTAAGGATGGGTGCGAGAGCGTCGAGAACTCCCTTAAGGTCGATCTTACTCAGACTTGTAAGTAGTGGACTGACCTTGGAGATGAGGCCTTTGGTGTCAGAAACAAAGTCTTTTGTCAACAGATTCTCAGCATTATCGAGTAAGCCTACAAGACCCTTGATAGAGTCTTTTGTCAGCAGAGGCTTCAATGCATCGAGAACTCCTGCTAGGTCGATCTTTCCCAGACTTGTGATGAGTGGACCAGCGCTTGAGAGGAGTGATTTGATGTTCTTGACCGTCTCCTTTGATAGCAAGTCTTCGGCGTTGTTTAACAAACCGACAAGACCTTGAATAGCGTCCTTTTTAAGGAGGGGGCTCAAAGCGTCAAGAATTCCCTTTAGGTCCAGATCAGATAGTTTATCGATCAATGGGGACGCGCTCGACAATAGAGTCTTGATACTCTTGACCGTCTCCTTTGATAATAGAGCTTCGGCATTGTTGAGTAATCCCACGAGGCCTTGGATTGCATCCTTCTTAAGGAGGGGGCTCAACGCATCGAGGATTCCCTTCAGGTCCAGATCAGATAGTTTATCGATCAATGGGGACGCGCTCGACAATAGAGTCTTAATGCTCTTGACTGTCTCTTTTGATAATAGAGCTTCGGCATTGTTGAGCAGTCCCACGAGACCTTGGATTGCATCCTTCTTTAAAATCGGACTTAATGCATCCAGGATGCCTTTCAGATCAAGGTCAGACAGTTTGTCAATCAACGGTGACGCGCTTGATAGCAAAGTTTTGATGCTCTTGACAGTGTCTTTCGATAACAAATCCTCAGCGTTATTCAACAACCCAACAAGACCTTGAATGGCTTCCTTTTTAAGGATTGGGCTCAGAGCATCGAGCACGCCTTTCAGGTCAATGTCAGATAGTTTGTCGATCAAGGGCGACGCTTGGGAGAGAAGTGTTTTGATGCTTTTGACAGTATCCTTTGACAGTAGATCCTCGGCATTATTCAAGAGTCCAACAAGACCTTGAATAGCCTCTTTCTTGAGGATAGGGCTTAAAGCGTCTAACACACCCTTGAGGTCAATGTCAGATAACTTGTCGATCAGCGGAGATGCCTCAGTGAGAAGTGTCTTGATATTCTTGACGGTTTCCTTGGTCAGCAGATCTTCTGCATTGTTGAGCAGTCCGACTAGTCCTTGAACAGCTTCCTTCTTGAGAAGGGGGCTCAGTGCATCAAGAACGCCCTTGAGGTCGACATCATTCAACTTGTCGATCAATGGTGACGCAGCACCTATGAGATCTTTCGTTTGGTCCACAAACTTGGGCGTCAAAAGACTTTCCGCATTCTTCAACAAACTCACGATGCCCTTGATAGAATCATCCTTGAGAAGCGGCTGCAGCGCTTTGAGGACGTCTTCAAGGTTCAACTTCGTGAGCTCTTTCAACAACGGAGCGATATCTTTGATGATTGGACCGATCTGGCCGAGAAGTCCTTGGATTTCATCGACGGTCTTGGCAGTTAAGAGATCGCCGGCGTTCTTGACAAGTGACACGATATCTGCAATTGCCTCTTTCTTTAGAAGTGGCTCCAAGGCTTTAAGGATTCCATCAATGTCAAGATCCGTGAGCTTCTTGAGCAGAGGAGAGAGCTCGTCGAGAAGAGGCGAAACATCGCCGATGAGTGATTTGGTCTCCTTGACGAATTGAGGTGTCAGCAGAGATGCGCCGTTGGTAAGGAGGCCGTCGATGTTCTTGAGATTGTTGTCGGTGAGAAGTTTGAGCACCTTTGAGACGATGCCTGCGATGTCGACGTCTTTGATTTCGTTGACGAGATCTTTGAGGTTGAGTTCGTCAATTAAATCCAAGAGAGGCCCTGCCTTTGCAAGGAGGTTCCTGACTTGGGTTGGAGCAGGGGGCTTCAAGGTAGCTGCGAGATATACCATAGCATCATGGAACGCTTGAAGAAACTCGGGGGTCAACAAGTCCCCGAGAGCACCTAGAAGATCCTTGATGTCGCCCAGTGCATCTACGAGTCCTTTAAGACCATCCCCAAGGTCCCCAAGCCCGTCCAGCCCGGGGATAGAGATGACGCGACTAGAGCTGCCGCCGCGTGAGTCCGAGTCCGAGTCAGAATCCGAGTCTGAGTCGGAGCCTGATTTTGAGCCAGAGCCAGACGTGCTGTTTTGCCGCCTGAGCAGGACTGGCGAGCGAGGTATTGAGTTGCTCTTAAGCAGAGTGTTAAGCTCTTTCAGGGCATCGGTGAGTTCTGATCGAGGAACAAGCGCGAGGTTATGCTTCTCCAACAGCTCTACCAGCTGGCCAGACAACTCCGGAGAAGAGACAGTCTTGGGCGCTTCAGGGGCAGCAAGACTGAACGGCGCAAGAGCCGCAAGAAAGAGCTTTGAGAACCTCATGGTGGCAGTTGAGGTAACCTCAAAGATGAAGAGTTGAGATGAAGGCTGTCTCACTTACGAGCACAGCTCAGAGGGATGGCTGAGAAGGAGTGAGATATCGCCAAGGTTTATCCAGGGAATGCTCTTTATCTCAGCCAGTCATCACGCCTGCGTTAGCATTTAGGGGTACTGCAAGCGGTTTAACCAGCCTCCTCACCTTTACCCCAGGAAATCAAGCGTCTGTTCACAGGTGCCGTGGCCGAGAACGCGGGGAAATTGGACTCGGACGGGTCCCGTGTAAATCTTTACTGCATATTGTCAAGAGCTGAACCCCTGCAACTCGCAAACTATCGCGCTTTGAGTACAACTTGCTGAGCACTCTTGCATCATAACCGAGTCTCGTGGACAAAGGCCCTGGGCTAGTCCCTGTTTAGAGATTGACATGGTTTTGGGTGTGGCAGCCATGTGGGATAAGAAGGTGATATGAACGCCACAGTCAATGCGCAATGTTACCGTAATTATACTGATTGGGTCAATTTTGGGCTTAAAAGGTTCCACCCACTTGGTCGACTTCGACTACTCACTTGAGGCTTGCAGGGGTCAAAAAGCTACCTTCAAAGTCGCGGGCCGTACGCCACTGGTCAGTGTTTAGATGAACAACCATAAGGTTACAGTATGATATTGCAAATTGCAAATCTCAATACTACCTGGATAAATGTAACTGTAGCAATCAATCTACCTCGCTGCCTTGAAATCAACACTGCCCAACCTGTTGACCACCCCAACTCGATGATAGTAGGTGCTCGATCTCACATACGGATCCAGCTTCCAATAATTCAGCTGAAGCAATTGGGCCAACTCATCCCTTTTAACGTTAGTTTCCTTTCCCAAAACAAACTCAGGATCTAAAGAAACCGATTCCATCGTCAATCGATCGAACTGATCGATCAAATCCTGTCTCTCGTTCTGAATCTTGGTCTTCTTCTCCTCTGAGTGCATCCTCTCGTTCTCGCTCGGAACTGGATCCACATATTTATACTCCCAAGGGTCTTCACCGCCGTAGGACTTTTGCAAATTGCTCTTTGGGATGAACTTGAGCAGTCCCTTGGTTCCGTTGGTAAAGTGAACCTTTGAGGCAACAACAGGGTCCAGCCAATGCTTGATAACGGTCCAAACACCTGTCGACCATTAGCATACAATAAGAAGAAAAAAAAAAGGCGTTAGATAATACTAACCCCAAAACACGAACGGCGCATTGTGAACAAGCACCACCCCCAAGGTCTCAGGGTACCTGGTCTCCAGAATCTCAATGAGGAACTTGACAACGTGAAAGTCCATGTTGCGTAACCCAAAGCCAGTGAGGTCAAAAATGAGGCAAACCTTGTCCTTTGGTTCTCTCGCCATCATCCTGAGTGTCTCGATATTATGCAAGACAAACGTCTCCATAGCCTCTGCTGACTGCTTGTGCGGATCGTGAAGTTTAACTTTGATCACGTAAATAGGCTGGTTGTCCTTGTCAACACCTCTGACATAACTCTTTCCAGAGCGGTACTGCATCATGAATGACTCTTCGTCAACGGTGAGCGACTTCTTCAGACCAACGCTTTCACCACCTCCGATGATGGTCTTCTGAATTTGTCTTTCACTGCGCCAGTTTATAGAAGACACAAACATGTCGACGGCTTTAGGAACATCCCAGTCCCGAGCACGAAGGAACCGAAGAATCGTGGTGTCGGGATGATCAGCCAGAAAAGCCTCCCACAAGCTTTTCCTGAAGTTCTCTGGGGACTTATCCTTGAGTTGCTGAAGGAAACTGCTGGTTTTGTCAGGAACGCCGTGGGAGATGCCTTGGATGCCGCATATTCGAAGAAGGTGAACCCATGCCTCTTGTAGACTGTGTAGTTCTTGAACTGTGAGATTACCCCGAGTGCCTGGCTCAGTTGAATGAGACATTACGAGGTCTAGTGTACTGATTGATGAGGATGACTGGTTTGGAAAGCAGGAAAAGAAATCGTTCATAAAGAACTCGCAAGATACTATTGAAGCTGCTATCACGGGAAGGAATCTCGATATTTGTGTTGCTATAGAATGACTGTGCTTACAAACTAATCACGGCCAATTATTGTTGTGACTTCTGCATCATCTTCCTTGGGTTTCCTGTGAACGAAAGTCGGACTTTGGAACTAAACTAGTTCTATGACGATCTTTCTAAACCCGTGAACAGAAACGATCATCATGTCGGAAGGTGGTTATCAATTGGGAAAACAGCTAAAGCACGCTATGACTATCCGAGCTGGTACTACGTATCATTCAACTCGGTAATGCGATGCTCGCAAGCCATTCATCCGGGGCCGAGCTGACACACCCCGCACAAGACGGACAGATGCGTGCTCACGAGATCTACAATAGATCTTGAGGGTTGTTGCCATTCCTGTTAGCTGGAAAGTTCAATAGCTTGGCCATAGCAGCTAATAATCTAGTCAGTAGCCAGTTGGGCCGGTTGAGGTGTTGGTAAGTATTGGTGAAAGGTGTCGAAGCAAGAGCAAGGTCTACTGTCGCCCAGGTAAGAGACTCTAGAATACGGACCAAGCATATCCATCTTGAAAGAGTGATGAGCTAAGCTACGGGACTGGTATCCATTGTTGGAACCGAGCTCTATCTAAAACTCTTGTGTATACACGTGCAAACGCATCATTGTATTCCTCACGTCTCAGATAGACACTAAACATCCTTCCAATAGTTGGGTTCCTATACTAACCCAGTTATTAGACCAGTGAAAGCTCCTTCTTCACCAGTCTCATTCGCTAGAAGACCACCTTCCAGGATCAAGATAATTGAGCCATAGAAATAGTTTTCTATTCCGTGTTGACCTATTCCAATTTCCCTCCAATAAGATCAGCAAAAGCATCTCTAGTAAGAGAGCCACCTCGAATCCAATATCCAACTGTGTAAGGCCCTCTTACAATCAAGGGTTTTGATAAGCATACAATGAGAAATCAGAGATTGCCTGTCGAGGTCAACGGAATGTCAGCTACATAATAATAAAGTAAAAGGCCCTATGTCAACTCTTTTCCCCGTCGCGCTAAACTTGACAACATCAAGAAATCCGTGACAATCAGAGTGCACCAATTAGGGCGTCATAAGCTGGCTTGGGCTGGTAATTCGTGTCGTAGAGAAGAGGTTTTGTATCAGCTCTCCAAGAATCCTTATCCGAAACACCCCACACTGTGATACCAACACATTTAGGAACCTGAAGGCAGGCGTTCATGACAGTGAGATAGTCATTAGGAGCTGCGCCACTGATATCAAGCTCAGTGATGGCAATCTCGCTGACGTTGGCGGTAGCGAGGGCCTTCAAGGCGGCAGGGACTCCTGAAGCAGGGTTCCATCCGCCAGGAGCAGCCAGATGACACTGCGAGCCGATACCGTCGATTGGAATTCCTTGGGAAACCCATTTGTTGGTCTTCTCAATCATTCCTCGAGTCACTTTGGCATAGTTGGCAATATCTAGGTTATAGTCGTTGATATAGAGCTTAGCGGCCGGGTCGGCAGCTCGAGCAGCACGGAAGGCAATGCCGATAAAGTCTTCTCCGAGAACACGGCTGAAGACGCTATCGCGGAGTGAGCCATCCTCGGCGAAGACCTCGTTCACGACGTCCCAATGGAGAATTTTGCCCTTATAGCGAGTGACCATAGTCTTGATATGGTTCTCAATGACGGCCGTCAAGGTGGCACGGTCGGTGATGTCTTTTACCCACTGGGGCAGTTGGGAGTGCCAGACGAGGGTGTGGCCGCGGATTAACTTGCCGTTAGCTTGGGCGAAGTTGACAACGGCATCAGCATTGGTAAAGGTAAACTGGTTTCGCTGGGCTATTCTTGGTTAACGCAT
The DNA here is from genome assembly GCA_013184455.1 of Fusarium continuum. Taxonomy (NCBI): domain Eukaryota; kingdom Fungi; phylum Ascomycota; class Sordariomycetes; order Hypocreales; family Nectriaceae; genus Fusarium; species Fusarium continuum. The sequence goes on along the minus strand of JABCKB010000128.1, from coordinate 24,700 downwards.
GTCTACCTTGTCGGGGAAGATATGCTTACGCTCAATGGCATCCCACTTCATGCTGTTTTCATTGGTAACTTGGCCAAACTCGCTCTTGACAATGGTTGTGAGAGGGTTGTTGTTAAGGTGATAATGGTCAATCTCTGTACCAAAGTACAGCTTGCCCTTGGCCTTGAACTTTGCATGAAGACCGCTTCCACCACCACTGCCGCCAGTAGGAGTAGGAGTACCAGGCTGAGTGGTGACAGGAGGAGGGTTGCCAGATCCAGGTACGCATTGCGAGTACCAGTCGTTGATCTTCTCACAGGTTGTGCCAGCGACGCAGGTCTTAGGACCAGACCAATTTTGGCCGCCACCTGGGGAAGTTATTAGTATTTTTGCTTTGCTGGTAGCATGTTGGTGGGAGGTGACTACGTACATTGGCCGTATAGGGGGGACTGAGCAACAGCAGCCACGGGAGCAAGAGCCAAGACGAAAGCAAGAGTATACATGGCGACTGGTCTTCGAGTCAAGGGCACTTGGAGATAATGAACTGCCACAAATAGAGCAGGTATTGTCACGGATTGCTAACTTCTTTATATACTTGTTAAAATGTGTACGAATCAAGCCTTGTCCAGAACATGTTAACTATCGCCTGATGCCAGTTCAACGCAAGTAGGTATTTCACCCAATCCAATTATCCCCAACTTATTTTGCCGAAAACCGGCTGTTCGGAAGAGCAGAAGCTCTTTTCCGGAGAACCAAGTTCCGAGTAGGGCCCGTTGAGGAAATACCGGAGGATCGCTATCTTACGCAAACAGGTAACTGTAAAGGCGTTAGACAAGATGCTCAAATTACGGATAAAAGAAGCCTACGGTGCCCGATATTTGTGCATGATGCCAGAAGGAAGACTATACTGGCCTGGATATTACCAGCCGGAATATTTGATAGCCACGTTGCGTGTTCTGACCCTGAACAGTCAAATTCGTTGCATCACCTGTAGAATGGGCTAATAAGAAATAGTCATCTGGTCATATTCTCAGAGGCTAAAGTCAGCTGCTGAGGAGATAATATCAAGCTACCCATAATATAATGACCCTTGCGTATATCTATACTGTTATACACGTAGCTATTATGAACCGCCCATATAAGCGTGATGCTGGCTTCCTTGCTTCAATTTAGCCTATTTCTATTGGACAATGTAACATTCTGCCGGGCATCTATGCTAGTCTTTATCTATATATCTATCAAACCGAAACATACACTACGCTAAGAAAGGTAAGTTGATCAAGAAATAGGTAATAATATGTCTCAACAAGCGTACGAGGATTCGTATTTCTCACAGTATCCAAGAACTAGACTTAGATTGTTTATTAAGACTACTAAACAATAAATCTAGGCAGATCTAGACACCTAAGTATATCATAGACGACACAATTCAACGACCAACTTAGCATAAAGCAAAATATTCTTGTAGGCTTACCTCACATAACACAGCGTGAATATGAATAACTGTCCGGGCTGTATCTACTGGAATTGCAACTTCCAAGGTTTGAACCGATTATACGAGGCTGGAACACCGTGCTTTATATTCTGATCATCCAATACAAGGTAACTTTGAATTACCGAGCGACTACTCGTTCCACCCAGCTAGGCACCCGAGCATTTCTAAGACCTCTGTCCAAGCTGTGCTGACGTAGATTTTAATCTACTATAGGTAACCAGATATACGAGATGTGAATGAGTGACGGGGCGTTTTCAAAATCTCCCTCCAGAAATTCGACCGTGATTGGTGGTATATTCGCTTCTTGAGCTTAGCTAAGACCTCCAGAGATTCATCTCTCACAAGTCCCTTAACAATATCACGCTGTCATGCTAATAAACACTGCTGGCAGAGATAAACCTTTGGGCATTAATAACAATAAATATTCCTTTCATGCACGTAAAAACTATCAGAAATACTCCAAGCCAGTAGTGATATCTCCCCACCTTGCCCCAGCCATATCAGCAAAGTAATTAGTCTTGGGACTCCACAAGCCCGTCCCACCCTTGGGGAAGACAGAGCTGGCATTCTTGAGATATGTCGAGGAAAGACTCATCATTGGCTTGACCGGCATATCCTGTGATGAACCCACACGCGGGACCGCAGCCTCTGCTTTACGCTCTGACATCTTATGTAGGATGCGCACAAAAAGTCGAGCACTGACGTCTGCCCCCAGTGTCCACGATGCATTTTCATATCCGGTTATAAATAATAGATTCGGCACATCTTGAAGCATGGCAGCTTTCCAGGCGAATTTGTCAGCCACGTTGAAGGCGTTACCGTTGATGCTGAACTTGATACCTCCACCGAAGCGTAGTTTCAGACCGGTAGCTGTGACAATAAGATCGGGATTCAATGTCGCTCCAGATTTGAGTTCGATGCTCTTCTCCGTGACGTTCTTAATCTCATCAGTTACCACGTCTGCTTTTCCGGAGCGAATGGCGGCGAAGAAATCGCCGTTCATACACGCGCAAAACCGCTGCTCCCAGGGGTTGTATCGGGGCTTGAAGTGAGGGTCCCAGCTAACGTCAGGCGGTAGCTGCTTGATAGTGACGTGTTTGATAATCTTCTTGGCCAGTCCGGGACACGACTTGCAGAACAGAGTTGTAAGGTAACTTCTGAAAAGCCACAGGAGCCTGTTGATAAAGAGTGCGATGCTGGCGGGGAGAATGGTGAAGAGAAGTCTTGTAAAGAAGCTGCTTGACGGTAGAGGGAAGATGTAGCCCGGGCTTCTCTGCAGCATGGTAACGCGATTCGCTCTGTCGGCCATGGACGGTAGGATGGTAACAGCTGTAGCGCCGCTTCCGATGATGACTACGTTCTTGTTGGTATAGTCATAGTCCTTGGGCCAAAACTGGGGGTGGATGACTTTGCCCTGGAATCGCTCAATCCCCGGAATCACAGTCTGCAGCGGGGTCTGATAGTCATAGTAGCCGGTGCCAAGGAGCAAGAATTTAGCTTGGAAAGTGGCGGGCTGATCATCCCCGGGTCGTGCTACCTGAAGCTTCCATCCCTTGTCCTTGGAAGACCAGTTTGCCTTCGTAACAGAATGATTGTAGCATATATGGTGGTCGATACCGGTCGATCTAGCCGAGTCGATCATGTAGCTCTTGATCTTGTCTCCTGGCGCCAAGGACTCGTTGTGCTTCCACGGACTCCAAGGAAAGCCAAAAGTGAAGATGTCAGAATCTGACCGAATGCCGGGGTATTTGAACAGATCCCAGGTGCCACCGAGGGAGGCTCGACTTTCGAGAATGGCGTAGGTCAAGTTGGCTGGGCCCTCTGTCTGGAGGCGGTAGGCAGCATTGATGCCAGAGATTCCAGCGCCGATGATGATGACGTCGAAAGAGTTTGTGTCGTCTGAGTGATGTTCCATGGTGGTGAGTGATGCTTGATTAACTTGTGTTAGTTTTTGATGTTATTCGAAAGGGACTTTGGAGGTCAAGTCTGTATAATTGACGAAGGGAATCTGCTGCAGATGAATACAACCTGCCAGCGTTCCAGAGATTCAACTGCAGGGATTCAACAACTAACTATATTCGATGGCTGATCAGAGTACCTGTCAAAACCTCGGCATTTCGTCACGATTATCAGGGTCTCATGCTACTACATCTCGAATGGATAGCTTAGTTCTGGATTAGCTTCCGAGAAAGGCCTTATTGAGCAAAGATGTCCATTCGGTTTGTGTGGCTCGAAATGACGCTTCCCCTTCCATGTTCATGACGCAAGCTCTTGGCCGGGCACGGAGACCGCGGACACGGATGGCAGATCGCAAGCTAAACCACAAAAAGAAAGCTATTCCCTCGGCTCGACCTGAGTGAATGAGCTAACTTAAAGCCCGAGTCGAAGATTGTGGGGTAGCAGGGGCGATCATCCCAAAAACCTCGGCATGTTCCACTGATGGTACTCGAAAACTCAAGGCATTGAGCAGAGATACGAACAAACCCTTGACAGGGATGCGTACATGTAGCTTCTCGCAAGACTAGCAGGGCTAGGACTTGCCTAAGACTTGATACTAAAGAATAAAGTAACCACGCGACTAACTTGTCAAAATTGCATGATGGCTGATCCAACCTCTAAGGGGTTGCATCCTATCGCAAATCATCTATTCGAAACAATATGGACACACTCTTTCTTCAAAGCATGTGAAACTGTTAAGTAATGATGATACTCTGCTGAAGTCCCAAGACACCTCTGCCAAGCTCACACCCAATTCCATCACCGAGGTTCCTCAAGCATAGCTCTTCAAATCCAACCCCGCACTCTGAATCAAGAAATCCTTGGCATGCTCTGCTGCCTTTTCTGCCTCGGTAGCGAAATGAATCCTGTCCCCCAGGAGTAGAATGTCGTGAGGGCAGCCTTCTGAGATGTCGAGGTGAACAGGCCAACCACTCTTTTTGTAGCGCTGACAGAAATTTTTGATATCATCGTACAGAACTTCGCCTCCTCCGGCGTTGACGAATACTGGAAGAGGATTCTCCAGCTGGAATGGGTTGCGCAGGGGCGATAGATATGGACCGGCTGGATCAGCTGCGCCAAAGCCTGAGATTGTAGTCGCTCCCCATCGTGCAAAGTGCATGTTCAGATAGTCTGTCTTGTAGTTGGGAGACTGAGTCGCATCCTGCTCCAAAGCTCCGCCAACATCCACCCAAGGTGACCAGAGAGTCATGGCTCTCGGGAAAGGGATCTCGTCAAGTTGTCCATGTTCGTGAATGTATCGCACCAAGGCGATGGCCAAGTTTGCTCCCGCCGAGTCGCCGGATAAGATGATCTGGCTCGCGGGTATGCCTCTTGTCTTTATGAGATGCAGATAGGCCGTCAGAGCATCTTGGAGCGGAGCGGGAAAGTATCCGTTCTTGCTGCTGGACAGGCGATATTGTGGTGTGCAAACGTGAGTGCAGCCCATGTGCTTGACAAGAGTCCTCGCCAGATATCCAGTATCCTCATCGCGACCGTTACCAATCACGAAGGCACCCCCGTGAAAGTGCAAAGCCACAATCATGCCAGAGTGGACCAGTCCTCTAGGCGGTGGCCTCGATGGCGTCCAAGTCACGCCTAGCTGTGCAGGGTGCACAACATGATCTAACAAAATACCTCTATAAAGCTTAGGGGATCGCGGGGCAACCACTTCGAAACGGTTCCTCTCTCGACCTTGTTCGAGCCGCAATCTGTCCCCAGCTTTGGTGAGCGACCAGTAAAGAAGAAGGAGTCTAACCACACGTATGCGGATAGCTTGATTCATGGTCCACCGTCTCGAGGGTCGCGTCCATGGGATGAGGCAAAGGGTGATGTCAATTAGGAAGTGAGTGAGTAGCCATGGTGAGATCAACAGAGCGTAAATGTAAGCAATAATAATTCTCAGCGGATTGTCCCTGGCCATGGTGAAGTATTGAGGGTGAATTGGGGTGTCAGTTGTAGGTTGTCTGAACTCGTCTTGGTGCGGGGATGAGGATGTGGAAATCTTGCATAGACAAAGAGAGGGTACGCCTCCTTATATATCCGACCAGCCTGAATTATAGACTAGATAGCAGATGTATGCTTCTAACATTCCAGAGTAGCCATTCTGTGCATCAGAGAAAGGATCGAGTCATTTTAGACAGTATCACTGTTGGTCTGATACTCACAAATCTTACGCGGTAGGCGATCTTTTAGGTGGTATTATTCTCATAGTTTTCTCTTCTTTGATGTTTAGAATCTAGGCAAGTAACTCTATCATCATGACCAAGCCATAATATCGATTGCTCGACAAATACAACCTCTTGATTGATCTCTCTCCAACAGCACTCATCGTCCAGCTATTTTACCCACCTTGTCACGCAGAATCTCCTGAAGCCAAGTCGGCCAACCTCTGATCCCCGAAATAGCAGAAACCGACTTTGGTACAATGAGTTGACCACCGCGTCTCCTCTGAATCTGAGCCACAACTTCCGTAGCAATGTCATCCGCAGTCAGCAGCCGAACGCCACCACGCTCCAGACGATCCACAAAGCCCTCAACAAGAGGTGTTCTCACAAAGTTGGGATGAACAACCGTGGTCAGGACATTAGGAGCCTTGTAAAAGTGCTTGATCTCACTGGCAAGCGACTCGTGGAAAGACAATGCACCGGCTTTCGTGGCTGAGTAGTCAGCTCCAGTGGCCAGCGCAACAAAAGACGCGATGCTTGCAACTGTGACGACGTGGCCCTTGTTCAGCTGAATCATCCGAGGGAGGAATTGTTGCGTTGTGAACCAAAGCGACATGAGGTTTACGCCCATGATTTTGCGAAGAAAAGATTCAGTCATTTTGAGGATAGGCATAGGGGAGGTGATGCCGGCATTATTGATCAGGATGGATGGGTGTCCGAGCTCGCGGCGGACAGCATCAGCAGCTTCCGCAACAGATTCTACAGTGGTGACATCGCACCGATAGAAGTGGATGCGGTGGTTCCCTTGAAGTTCTTTTGGCAATTCTTGAACATCCAAGACGGCGACGCCAATGCCCATGGCGGCAAGCTTCTGCACGATGCTCAACCCTATTCCACTCGAGCCACCAGTGACGACGGCTATTTCATTTTTCCAGTCCCAGTCTTGAGCAGGCCTGAGACGCCAAGAATTGTGAGCCATGGTATTGAGAAGGCTGTTGACGCTCCTCAGGATACCCAGGCCAAGCCAGATGTGCAGGATGGTCTTGAGTGTTGCGAGCTTTAGGGTGGAAGCAAAATGCTCTGGGAGCCTGCTCGCAATTGAGGCGAGGGCATCGTTCACAGTGTTGGGAGCATATGTTGCTGCGAGCACCGCTGGGCCCGAAAGAATTGGAGACAGAAGAACAGCGCTTAGTTTTGAGATATGCTCAATGGCAGGGGAATACAACAGAGATGACATGATTGTTTGTTAGAAGATCAGTGTAATCAGAATGAATTTTTGAGATACTTGGTTGTAAAACTTATATGAACAAAAATAAATCCATCTTATACAAGTAATAACTAATCTCGTTGAAGTTGTGAGCAACCTCTCCCGATATCACGAGTGTCTGCTGAAGCTCACCGGCACAAACCAAAACAGCTGTTAAAGCCGAGGCTCAAATGTCAAGCCTGTCGCAAGCTAAACCATAAAAAGTCACGACGACGATCTTCTCTCCATTGACCCAACACTCGTACGGCACTTGGCCTTGTGTCAACCCCTGTCAAAGCCACCACCGTTCACGCTATTGAACCTGTTTCCACTGTTGTTGTTGCGGGGTTTAATCAACCATCCAAGCCAGACTAACGCGTCTTTGAATCTGCTAGCATCATCCGAATTCCGTCTCCTCATTCCCCTGGCTCCTGGTTCACTCCCCGGGCTCCGTTTCCCGCAATCTGCATCTTCCCCGGACTCAACCCCAGGCACAATACAATTGGCGACCATGGTCTTTCCCGGGCGCTTTAGCTCAGGCTGCTTGCGATGTCGCCAGCGAAAAGTTAAGGTGAGCGATGCCTTGCTCACTTGTATGTAGTCAGGCTAACCTTGGCAGTGCGACGAGGGCAAGCCGACGTGTCGACGATGTTACAACTACGGCAAGCCTTGTCTTGGATATACCGATGAGTTTCAGTTTCGACATTCCACGGCCAAACGGAGATCGCAAAGTGTTTCGTCGAGTACAGCGAGCACGGCTAGCATACCGAGTCCTCCGCCGGTGAAAGAAAAAGAACCTGACGAAAAGAAACCTGACACGGCGTCTTTGAAGCCTTACCAACGACTGATGAGGGCTCTCAACCGTCGGAATACTGTCGCCATGGTTCGACACCCGACGCAGTCTTACAATGATATGTCTCTCTGCTACTTTGTTCGTCGCTTTGTATCACCTGACGATGGCGACGGATTTCCTGGTCATTTCAGCTTTCTACCGAGTCTGTATAATCACTACAAGCACGGGCTGCTTGAGACGGCCACCCTCAGCGTGGCTCAGCTGGCAGCGTACAACCACTTGGGGGGAGAAGAACTTCGGACGCAATCTCTGAAGAACTATGGGCGTGTTATCAAGGGTTTGCAACAGAGTATGCAGTCTGATGACCAGGCTGTTGACGATGGAGTCATTGCGACAATTCTACTTCTCTGCACCTACAAGGTAAACCGTACCTTGTTCTACTAAATCACCACCCTTCTGATTTCAAGGCAGGACTTTAGTGGTGAAGGCCTGGGTGACCCCAGCGAGCATGCCCCGGGTCTCTTCTACCTTTTAGAAAAACGAGGACCCAGCCAAATCGGGACAAGAAGAGGAGCAGAGCTCTTTCTGCTCGCGCTATTGCGACTCGTAAGTCATATCAAACCTCAGAGCACAAACCAACCACTGACTAACATCTCGCAGCAAATCTACTCCTTCCTGCACGGCGATGATACATACACCGATCCCGGCGCCATAGCCACGGTCATAGGAATCTTTGACCCCCTTCTTCGAGCCATGTCAATGATGTCAAGGACCTTATCACTACGCCATCGCTTATGTTGGCTCATGCAATCCGACGTCAGCCAACAACAAGTCGACAGCCCCTCGGCAGCATCCCAGATCAGTAATGAGGCTGATGACGAAAAAATCCTGATACAAGAATGCTTTGACATGCTTGATGCCTTTCATGTTTGGGACCACGAAGCCGCGACGTACTGGCAGAGCACCTTCGAAGGCCGGGGTGTCCCAACGGCTCTTGGAGAGATGGGCTCAGGAAAGATGCACTACGACGCTGAAACAGCGTGCATTATTGTTCTAGTGCGGTCGGCGCGTCTCATTCTACTTCAGACGATGCTTCTGTACCAAGCTGCGCTACGGCCCTTCGATGAGCAAGACGAGAACAGCTATGGTGCTCTATGGGCCGAGAGTAAGCCACTCTTGGAGTCTGACGTGTGCAAAACGATCGACGATATGCTCACCAGCGTTCCATACGCCTTGGGCGATATTGACCCGAGTGGTATGCCAGCTACCATGATCCATGACGGAGCTGCGGCCATTATCATTGTGCATTCAATCAGGCTCATCACGCACTGCATCTATGCGGCGCCCTCGCAGACTGAAAGAGCAGATATCATTCTAACTAGGATGAATTCGGCGATAGGAATAAGGTCGGCTGTTGGATGGTTCACGGGAGAGACTTGTGGTGTGCCACTTTGTCCGGCTATTGCAACCTCCCCCAAGTTGGTTGATCAAGGTCTGGTGGGTTTTGGAGAGGACAGTCTTGGTGGATTTAACAATGTGGATTCTCTTTCTACATGATACCAGATATATAACCAGATCATTTGATCATTAATGCCCATTTTGGTTCAGTCTCTCGCTTGGTCTCTTCGATGGCCATAACAGGTTCATGCACCGCCGCAACCTCACTCGTACTTCACATACGAGGAGTAAAAATCCATCTTCTCCATCACAATATCGTCTCTTTCCCAGAGCAACATCAGCGCCGGAAATATCGGACCACCCACCAACGTCCACCACACCGTTTTGAGGCTTATGAGCACCACACTCGGAGCCCTCTGGGCCGCGGAGAGGTGGTAGCCAGACCAGATTGCCATTGAAAGGCAAGTACAGTAGACATCCCACCGCAAGAACGACACCACTATCTCCCTTGATTCCACTGCTGTTACTGGTGGATCAAGCAGCGCCAGAGTCGGTGGGCTCGTAAGCGAGGTGAGAGCAAGGATGTGGTGGCCAGATACCTTGGGAACAAGATGTATCAAGGATGCACAAATACTCCCAATAACGACCAAGTGGATGCTCATGGTAAGAACCGTGATGAACCTATACGCACGGTTCAGAGCCTTCTTGCATAACCGGGGATCGATATGTGCCGTATCCTTGGCTTTTCCTCGCCTGAAGCTGCAAAACAAGCGAGAGACGTGTTGGAGTGCTGTTTGGTATAAAGGAAAAGGCTGCCAAAGAGCGACGGCAATGTACTTCACCTCTGGAGAGATGTCAAAGATCAGCGGCAGACAAAGACCGATGGTTGGCAGATTGTAGGATATGACGGTAGAGACAGGCAGAAGACTCAGATCAAACGGGTCAGCGAGCAAGAATGCCTGTTGTGGGATTGATGGCGAGAGTAGTAGCTGAAGCGTCAAGTAAACCGGGCCGATGATAGTAATGGTGACAGCTTGGAAGATTATGCCAAACGTTCCAGTCCTAGTCTCAGTGAGAAGCATAGAAAAATGCGAGACGTTGGAACTCACCAGCTGAGGATGGTACCCCGATTTCCAAACCGCAATCCTTCAAGAGCCATCAAGTACCACGCGCCACCAAATTGTGTCGCCAGGTATCCAAACGCGAGTAAAGCTTCAAGGTCAATTCTTTTCACATCAGGGTGTTTCCTTAGGCCCTGGGAGAAGAATTCCAGAAGAAGGCCGACCAGAGAATCAACAGGCTCGTTACCTGTGATGTTCCTTGAGGTTGATTCTGACATGTCCAGAATGCAAGAATTTGCATCAACAGATCGCGCCTTGCTGGTGCAGACCCGAAGTGCATCGAAGAATCCGTACTGGTATGAAGTGAACATGCTAGCATAGCCTCCTAGGAGGGCACAAGATAGGATAAGACAAATGATGGTTTTGGAAGCCATTACGAAGGGTATCAAGACAGGTCTGATCAAACTGGGGTTGGTGATGGCTGGGCGAGCGCAATGGACCTTTTCTGCTCAATCGTCGGATATTTCTTATCCCACGTTGTGATCTCCTTACTTTCTCTGTTCGCCGGGCAGCATTTGCGTGTTCGTATCATCAACATAATTGTGAATTGTTAGAACAACTGCTGGAAGCACCCAGTTTTGGCCTAGGTTGCGAAATGCCCTGTCTGCGAGCTGGCGATATTGAACCCCATAAAGCCCAAGTGCATGTGAAGCTGATCGTCAGATATTCTCAGAGAAGTCAACACCCGGACCGATAGAATTTCCACGCGTTGAACCCTTCCACGTCCAGCTACAGACTAGACTACATACAGTACGTCAGTTGAGGCCTTGTCATCCAGCTCGCATGCTAAGCCCAATCGGGTTTCCCTTGCGACATGACGAGGGGCTATCTGACTGCTGATCACTCACCATTGCAGGGGTTGTGTCAACGCTAGTCTTGACGGACACATGACGTTTTGCCGGCAGTGTTTAGCAAACCCAGCGATGGCTTCGTTTTCATGCGCCTAGGACGACATCAGATCTTGACTAAATAGTTTACCGATTCGACACTACCGACTTGATGGGATTGTTCACATGAAAATGCAGTCTAGTCTCAATGGGTGTGTTATATACCAGGTCATTATCTTTACTTGACACTATCACCAACAGCTTGACTATAATTCAGATTCGTGGCCTTGACTTTGACAAACACCATTACAAAACGGCTATTGCAACTAGCTTAATATGGCTGTTGTTTCAAAGTTACTCGGCTTTCCCAGCCTCACGCTCGCCGCGGTCGTAGAGTCTTTCCTGGCCATCAAGCTATTTCCAAACTACTACAGCACTCAAAGCCACCTGGCTGCTGTGGCGACCATTCTGCTCGTCAACTATGTATTCGGATTAGTCTTCTGGACGTTGCTCTATCCGGTCCTATTCAGCCCTCTTCGGCGTATTCCTGGTCCAAAGGTAGCATCATACTTTCTGTTTCTCATCTGAGACCGCGACATACCCCATGAACCTTTTGATAAGCTGACTTGGATAGGCATTTCTGAGTGCCGCCCATCGTGCCCTCATTGTCAAAGACAAGCCGTCGGGCGATCTCTTTCTCGAACTCGCGGAGAAATATCCCGGACAAGATCTGATCACCCTCAACTTACTCCGAGATCAGCTATGCGTCTTGAATCCGCAATTACTAGCGGATCTCCTCGTCCACAACTGCTACGACTTTGCCAAACCCAAAAGAATCAGCTCATTCCTGCGCCACATCCTTGGTGATGGCCTCATCATCGTGGAAGGCGATCAGCACAAGTTTCTGCGCAAGAACACAACACCGGCCTTCCACTTCCGACATATCAAAGAGCTTTATCCTATGATGTGGGAGAAAGGAGAGACGCTTGCAAGGGCGCTCAACCAGGATATGACTGCTTCTCGATCGTCGGTTATCGAACTCAACGCTTGGGCGAGCAAAGTCACGCTTGATATAATCGGTATTGCTGGTCTTGGCCGCAAGTTCGATGCTGTCGAGAAGAGGCAAGATCCACTTGCGCATATTTATGAACAGTTGCTCGAGCCCGACCGAGAGAAGCTCATATTTGCCATGCTATCTTTAGCCATGGGGTTGCCAATCATTCGTCTGATTCCTTGGAAGATGAATGATCTCTTCAATTATCTGACCGGGTCATTGAACGAACTATGTTTCCCTATGATCAAAGAAAAGAAGGCGGCTATTGATGAAAAGGAGGACAACCACTTTGATGTCTTGTCGCTTCTTATCAAGTCGAACAACTTCTCGGACGAGGCGTTGAAAGATCAGCTTCTGACCTTCCTCGCAGCAGGGTGCGTAATCTTCTCGCCGCTGTCAAGAAACTTCTAACGCATAGCAGACACGAAACAACTGCATCTGCACTTACGTGGGCATGCTACCTGCTCACCAAGCATCCAGAAATCCAGACCAAGCTTAGGGAGGAAATTAAAGACGCGTTGCCAGAGGACTTGGACAATAACAAGGTAGATCTTGCTGGAATCCTTGAACAACTTCCCTACCTCAACGGCATCATGCACGAGACCCTACGACTTTACCCAACAGTGCCAATGACTATACGCCAAGCTGTCCGTGACACTAGAATCGGAGATCAGTTCATCCCCGAAGGTACCGACATTATAGTATCAATCTGGTACATCAACCGTTCACCTGAAATCTGGGGCCCTGACGCCGCAGAGTTCCACCCCGAGCGATGGATCACGGATGATGGCAAACCGAACCAGAATGGTGGAGCGAGTAGCAACTACAACTTCCTGACCTTTTTGCATGGACCGCGGAGTTGTATCGGACAAGGCTTTGCAAAAGCCGAGATGCGGTGCCTGTTGGCTTCTATGGTTCGGTCTTTTGAGTGGACGTTGGCGATGGATGATGGACTTGTTATGCCGAGGGGAGTTATTACTATCAAGCCGGAGAATGGGATGTATTTGAAGTTAAAGCCTCTTTAAGGCGAGGGATGTTGAACTGTCTGGCTGATCAAGTGGTATGGATTGGTAGGTTGAAAGGGGAAAATGTATAGAATAGCTTGCCAGGGGAGGAATTAATCGAAGGTTTCTGTTTTTTTTCTCGTCTGTACCCCAATGCTTGAGACTATAGATACAATATTATTCCATGGCCCAGTCAGCAGCAGCTATTGCGTGAATCTGCGTCGTGTCGAATGCCGGTAATTCACACCTCGCCTCATCTACTAAGAGCCCGATCTCAGTGCACCCAAAGATGATGCATTCTGCGCCTGACTTCTTCAGCTTTCTGATGATGGAATGGAAATCTTCTCGAGAATTGTGGCTGATGATTCCATTGCAGAGTTCGGTGTAGATAACTCTATGCACCGTTTCCCTGTCTTCATCGTCTGGTACGATGACCTCCAGCCCGAAATTGTTGCTCAGGCGAGATTTGTAAAAGTCTTTTTCCATTGTGAAACGAGTACCCACAAGCCCAACCGTCTTGTATCCCGCCGTCAGAGTAGCTTGAGCGGTTGGGTCGACAATATGGATAAGAGGCAATTGCGAGGCCACCTCTATACCCTGAGACACAAAATGCATGGTGTTTGTGCAGAGCACAATGGCATCTGCACCAGCGAGCTTTAGCTTGGCAGCTGCGTCGTTCAGCATGGCACCAGCTTCCTCCCATTTGCCTGCGTATTGCAGCACCTCGATCTTGGCAAAGTCGAACGAGAAGACTATGCATTGAGCTGAGTGTAGACCGCATTGGACTTGGCAAAACGCGACGATTGATCTCTTTATAGTACGTGGCTATGGATTCCCAGCTCATACCGCCGATTAGACCCAGCGTCCTCATGGTGGAGTTGGTCGATTGTCGTCAACGGGCTTTTGACCTTTAGCTGTTTAGGGATTATTCCTAAGCACTGTTTTGGGAGAATAATTAATGTGCTTGAAGAGAGCGAAGGCTTATTGTGGTCAAGAGAAGCCAGTCAGCGCCTAGTCCTCCCTTTATAAAATGGTCAAGCCGAAAAAGCAGAGTTTGTCTGTGTTTACATGGAATAGCGGATTTAGGGGGTAATCTCGCATGAAGATGGTCATCTCTTCATTGTCCATCCGTAGGGGTGAGCTAAAGGTGTTATAGATACGTGGCTAATTATAGTATTCATATGAGAAAATAATCAAGATAGTTAATAGCAATGGTAAAAACACAATATTAAATTATGTATCGCAACTCTGCTTAAACTGTCTTCTCGGCTAAACTTCTCTTAGCAGGAAATACCTAGAGTCAGCTGAGATTAAGTATCGTTTGCTTACTGTGAGGCTTTGACACGTGATGACACTATCGTCACTATACTCTTAGCAGCACAACGACCGTGCTTTAAAACCTCAAAACAAAAACTTAACAAATCTCTAGTTATACTATACTCATGTCTCAAGCCCTTGGTGGCCTTGGATCATAAGTCACCATGCGTCTCATCAACGTCGAGACCCTCGAGCTAGAGTCATTCGTAGGAGAACTCGGCCGACCCATACCAACATATGCCATCCTCTCGCACGTATGGACATACGATGAAGTCTCCTTCCAAGAAATGACTGGCTTACGCCCACTCCCAGAAGAGTCGAAAGGATATCGAAAAATCGTTGATTTCTGCGCCAAAGCTCAGCTTGAGGGATTTAATTACGCCTGGGTAGACACCTGTTGCATCGACAAGACCTCAAGTGCAGAACTATCCGAGGCTATCAACTCTATGTTTCAGTGGTATCGAGAAGCCGCTGCTTGTTATGTCTACCTAGACGACGTCACCTGCACGGAGAACCCAGTCTCCAAAAACTCTCGATTTCGCCGGAGTCGGTGGTTCACGCGTGGATGGACTTTACAAGAACTGCTTGCACCGCACGAAGTCATCTTCCTTGCCGACGATTGGCGTGAGATTGGCACCAAAAGGAGCCTGAGCGCGACCATTTCAGAAATTACAAAGATCGATGTAAGAACTCTTCTCAAACACACCTGGACGCACGTCAGCATTGCCATGATCATGTCATGGGCATCCATGCGGCAGACTACAAGACTGGAAGATCAAGCCTATTCTCTTTTAGGGCTATTTGATGTCAATATGCCTCTTATCTACGGAGAAGGTCAAAAAGCATTTTATCGGCTGCAAGTGGAGATCATGAAGGCTACAAACGACGACTCATTGTTCGCCTGGTCTACCGAACCTCTTGACACTTATGGGTATTCCACAAGTGAAGGGACTTCTACGAGGGGTTTTCGATTTCTCGGGTTCCTGGCACCGTCGGTTGCTTGCTTTAGAGATTCTCACGACGTCGTCGCCTCAAAGGATCTTCCTGAAGGCCATACACCCTACGACATGGTCAAGCAGAACATCAGTCTGTCAGCTGTTCTAGTCAGACTCTGCTCCTTACCAGCTGATTCCAAACAACTAAGAGTTGGGATCGACAACGTGGACGTCGTCGGGACATTGAGGTATTCCAAGAATGTCAGTCCCGTAAAGGCCGTGGACCACGGACTGGTTATTACACCCGCAAGACAAGATACAAAGGGAATGAAAGTTATGTGTTTACTTGCAATCCTGCGGTGCTGGAACAAGGACGGGTATATCGCGATACCTATCAAAAGTCTGGCTTCTGGTGGCTTTCAGAGAGTGGAGAATGGATATCGTTGTCGTTGGTTCAGAGTACGGTTGATGCCTCTTCGTCTATGCCTGAAAGCCGAAGACGAAAGATCAAATAACGAGTCAGAATACAGACTGAGGCAGTTCGATTCTGATAATAGAGAGAGGGGACCTCCTGCAGGACCACCCGAAACCATCCTCATTAGAGCACATGTTCCGCTGGAAGCGACATCCAGAGATTTATCCAAATCATCTTCCCAAGGTAGCCCAGTCATTCAGTTCAGATCACTACCAATCTACCATAACGACTATAGAATCTCAGACGATTACCCAAGGAATTTCCTGTTACCGCTGCCCGACTCGCAAGCTCATACTGAAGCGGTCGAGAGGATAAACAAAATGATCCAAGCAGTGCCCATGATATTTATCATCTTCCGGAATAAGCATCCCGATCTCAATTTACCACCCTTTCTCATCCGCGTCAAATGGAAGAAAGAGAGGTTACATTTCTCAGAAGTCAACATCGATTGTCTAATTGGACCTGAAGTGGATATTATGAGCAATACGCCAGAGACGTCAGAGGCGGACTTTATCGAAATAAACACCAAGAACCAGTCGACCACATTACCGCTCGCAGAGAACCTGTGTTTGGTGTTCCGTGTTCGTCAAGGTGCCACCCCAGAATCGAACTCCCACTTGAATGTCAGCATTGAGACAAGCTTGTCTTGGGCGACAGAAATGGGGAATGATGCGGCTATGTCCAGCAGTGATATTTTGCTCGATTCTGAGATTGCTCTTACACGTCGTTTTACAGACAACTCTGTTTGATGAGACATAGAAAGCAGTTCGGTTGTCGGACAAGTGGTTCGATTGGCAATAATCACTCTTCGGCTTCAGCGCAAAGAAGAGGGGCGGGGGCGGCATAATACAGGCAGGTTGGAGGTTTCTCATAATGCAGGCTGAAAGTTATTACAGGAAGCTGCGGAAGTAATATGATACAATATTTAATCTGCGCATTAGATGGATGTATCATTTGCAGTTATTACTACAGCAGCCGAAACGCTGGTTCTTACGGCCTGCACCATGTCTATAATTATTATTTACAGCCATTATTATAGAAGATAAAGATTATTTCTTATGGCCTATATTTCTAGCATATCCCATGTGTTTAAATAATCGCTCTTCGGTTCGAACGAATGTAAGGTAAGGCTCTAGAGAATCACAGTGCTCACACTTACCCTACGTCGACTAGTGCATCATGGTCGATGCTTAGGCATTCTCTAAGCATACAGCACTTGCTGATGACCTTAAGCCGCCAGTACAAAGCGATGGAGATGCGAAACCCGAGGGTGCGAGAAGCTCCTTAAGTTCTACGGTCCGAGGGTGAAGGCCCATGCATGGCCTAAGGACAAAATGCCAAAGTTGGTTGGCCACAAGCTAAATAACATATATCTCGACTAGCGACAGATACGTTATATTCTCGTGGACGGTATTGATCAAACATGATGAGACGAAGACATGTTTGAAAGTCTTGTCTTGTAGAAAAACACAAAGCAGCCTATCAAGTCGAAACAAAGCAGCTCCCCCGATTTTAGTAACACAGTGAAGGGTAAAGGTCTTTTTCAATTTCTGCTGAGAGTCAGGCTTGATCTGACAGAACGTGATAGAAACCAAAGACAAGGTTCGATATTTCTACTGAGACGTTCTACTAGTGATTGGAAGACACTGACTGTGGAGACCTACCATGTCCTTGGCCGGAAAGTTCGTCTCTGACATAAAGTCAATAGTATCCGAGAAAGCCCAACTTCCGTTATACAAGATGAGCGTCGGCCATCTAGGAACATCAAGCGAGGATATGGAAAAGCACCAGGTTAGGATCCTAAACCTGGCATATCGATGGGATACCGTCCTCTTATTCGACGAAAGCGATGTCCCCCCAGAACAACGCACTTCAGGGAGCCTTGTTCGAAACCAGCTGGTCTGAGGTATAGCCACCTCCGAAGCTTCCTCGACTTTACACTACCATGAGAAGTTCCGCTGACTTTAGATATAGTTTTCCTTTGCGTATTCTAGTGCTACCGGTGTATCCTACTTCCAACCACTTGCCGCGTCTCCGCCTTCGACGTTACTTTCCTGTCGCAGTCATCTCACCCTGCACTCGATGCACTCGATGAAGCATCATGTCGAAAGGCCTGGGAGAACCTTCTCTGACGCGCTGAGCCAGGCTTGCACCTGTCGGACGATCAGCTTAGCAGTATTTTAAAGAATCTTATCAATGGAAGTCGAATCAAGAATGTGGTGAAGGCCACGAAGCTGCTGGCTGCGGCTAAGGATGCAAATGTGGATGCTCGTCGTATCGATGTTATTCGTATCATGCGAGAAGGCGGGGCAGTTGGACCTCTAGATCTGATAGCCGAGTTAGTTGCCTGTTAGATAGAATCCTTGTTTTTGGGTGGCATGGAAAGGTAGCATCGTTGCGGTGTCGTGAGCTAAGTAGCATGATGTGCACAGGGATACACGTTAAGGTTTAGGAAACGAGTTGCCAACGAGAAACATTGTTCTATAGCTTTGATGTACCAAGCATAAGAAGTCCTAAGAGTCGTGGTATGCTGTTGGTTCCAAGACACCCATTGTGAGCCTGACCGTGATGATTCTTTCGCAGATGACTCTATGTACTACGTATACCACAACTACCGTTAT
Source organism: Fusarium continuum (assembly GCA_013184455.1). Classification (NCBI taxonomy): domain Eukaryota; kingdom Fungi; phylum Ascomycota; class Sordariomycetes; order Hypocreales; family Nectriaceae; genus Fusarium; species Fusarium continuum. The sequence goes on along the minus strand of JABCKB010000128.1, from coordinate 6,272 downwards.
CAAAATGTAAACAAATCTGATTTGTATTACTTGCGACAATAGTCAAGTTGTCTTTTTAATTGAAAAGGAAGATTGAAAAGAGACAACTAGGATGGATGGAATGTTGACTGCTCATGACGAATAAAGTTTCTTGACAATCGGCATAGGTGCAAAATGTGATCTCTGCAACAAAAAAAGAGTCATACGACACATGATTTGTTGTATAAAAGTCTCGGATATCTTCTATAATATCTTACAACTAACAGGCCACATCATCCCCGTGTTCCTCCGGATCAAGAATGCTGGAAATTCGGAAACCTTTTCTGTAAAAATGAGTTGATTCCCTCGTGAAAGTCGTCAAGGTTGAATGTAGAGTAGTAGAGGGCTTTTTCATGAGTCATCCCAGCATCCAAGGTATTGTTCTCTACTACAAAGGAAGTCAGCGGCACTGCTCACAAGCGGTAGGCCTGGTATTACTTGGAACTCACCTGTCAAAACAGCCTGCTTTGCGGTGCTGATAACCGGAGCTGAGAGACTTGCGATCTTCTCTGCTAGTCTGGTTGCCGCTGGAAGAACGTCCGACTTGGGGAACACTTTGTTTACCACTCCGAGTCTCTCGAATTCTGCTCCACTCGCCGAGTCGCCGGTCAAGATGAACTCCATTGCCTACGGACAGTAATTAGTTGACTGTAACTGGTCAATTCGGCTATGCATAATGAATCACTCACCTTGTGCTTTCCTAAAGCCTTTGCTAGTCGTTGTGTACCGCCCGCTCCTGGTATCGTTCCTATCTTTACCTCAGGAAGACCAAAGACTGAATCTTCAGCAGCGTAGATAATATCGCACTAATGAATTAGGTGAGCTCTCGGTGAATAAATGAGGCCAGTCGGCTCAGCACTCACAGCAAGAGCAATCTCAAAACCGCCACCCAGCTGCAATTGCACGCGTTAGCGTTGAGAAGAATAGAGTGTCTGAGCAAGCAGTCACACTCACAGCATATCCTACAACAGCGGCAATGACGGGTTTAGAGAACCGAGCGAACGCGTCTGTCAAGTCCTTGAGAAAAGAGATTTGATGGGCTTTGGAAGTAGATAGATTGACCAGCTCATTCAGATCCATGCCAGCTACAGTCGGGCGAAAAGTTAATCAGCAGCCGCACGACACTCGCTATGTCTCCTCTTGCGTGCTATGGCACAATGTGATTATTAAGGAGGGAGCTTACCGCAAAAGTGACCTTCTGGCCCACCTGTCACAATGACTGCACGGACGCTGTCCACAGAGTCGAGATAGGCCAGTGTGGCCACTATTTCATCTATGGTCTTTTGTGCAAAGGCATTTCGTTTCGCCGGTCTGTTGAACTGGATCAATCCAACACCCTTGTTGGCGTCGATGGAGAGTTTGATGTCTTGAAGGTTATCCATTGCGATCCGATAACTGTAAATGCGGTTGCGTTGTAGAGAGATGGAGGATAGGCAAAAACTTGAGCTATGGAAGAGAGAGGGAAAAGACGTGATTCGGATCCATGAGAAGAAGATCAAGTGTTAAAAGCAAGATTCATGAGATGCCGAGGTATCTCGGCTGAATGCCCTTTGAAACTTGGAACCCTCCCTACCTATATGGGATATGCCTCGTAACGGTTGACGTTAAAAATACCTGCAGTTTCGACCTGGTTAGAGACGTGTCATAGGATTCGTCATTGTCGTTTCGGCATTTGGGGCAAGTCAACTGCCGATCTCCTCTCTGGCAACGGTTTTGTTACTCCTTTGGTGATTGAGCTGATTACAAGACAATGAGTAAGTAATACCTTTTTTGACCAAAATGGAAGTCCACGGAACAACCATGTCCCATCGACTCAAAGCTTCCCAGCTACAAACATTAATTGTTTTAAAGTTCTTGCAAACCGATCCGCTCCGAACGGCAATCAGCTGCGTCGCCTCCGTATCCCACGTGAAACAGGGCATGCTCCGGTTTCTTTTGGGCATCTGTCAGGGGGCCCTGAAGGCTGTGGCTTGTATCATCCAGGGTTTTAGGTTTGCTATACGACAACGGCCTCGCCGTTGCGGCGGGATGATTGCCTCTTAGAGTAGCGCCCCACGGAGTGACATGCATCTCATCCATGGGCATGAAACTAACGGAACCTTATTCCGCAGAACCTAAACGGTGAAGTTCTAGACGCAATTATTAAGCAACTTAATATATGCATAGTTGTAGGTGATATTGGATTCTCATCCGAAACCAGTTTGGAAGGTAGCGGACGTTTGTCCATTTCGGATATATGTCGCTCTGTTTGGATCCTCCGTCGAGCCCGAGTATGAGTAGTACTTAACCACCAAGTTCTGTGTCAAGTTCTCACAGTAAGGCATGATTAGTGAATTTGGCACGTTCGACGCCACCATGTCTTCTGTTTCTTCCTTCTTCTCTCTTGAGGGGCTCTCCTCGGCCGATAGAGTCCTGTTCAACAAGTTCAGCAAAGGTCCTGACTGCCCCATTCCTTACAATGTTGTTCATCACGCTTTCGAAGCAAGTGCGCTGGCGCACCCCGATGTTACTGCGATTCGACACTATGATGGGAGCACCATCACATATCGAGAGCTCGACCGACGAGCAAATATGCTCGCTAACGAGCTGATAGACACGTTCGGCTTAAGAGTTGGCGACCGCGTGGTACTGGTATACTCGCGCTGCATCGAGATGGTTGTCTTTATCCTTGCAGTCCTCAAGGCTGGCGGACAATACGTGCCTCTGGATGGCGGCATTGTCACCGACGACACTCTGGGTTTTGATATCGCTGACTCCAACGCATCCATTGTAATTTGCCTTCCCAAGTTTCTTGACAAGGTCACACGGAGCATACCCAGTCACAGACAAGATATGGTCAACGTTCTCGATCTCGACAGACGCTCAGCGCTTTGGCGGGTGGGATGCTCCACAAACCCTATGGTGCATGTCAGCCCTGATGACGGAGCCTATGTGATCTACACCTCCGGCACCACCGGACGTCCCAAGGGCGTAGATGTACGCCACAGAGGTGTGACCAACACCCTTTTGGCGGAGCCTTCCCGACTCGGTATCCGCGCTGGCAGAAATGTGGCGCAACAGCTCAACGTTGCTTTCGATATGTGTAAGTGAATCTTGGCAACAGGTCAGAAAGAAAAGGCTAACCAAGCGAATGAACAGGCGCGTGGGAAATCTTGGGCACCATGATGAACGGTGGTACCCTCCACATCAGAGGCAGCGGTGTCGAGCTCTGGACAGACTGTCTGAGGCGAGTCGACACAGTCATCGCAACACCTTCAGTTGTGCTCAAATACATGCCACGAGTCGAAGACTTCCCAAATGTCGACACCATCGCCGTCGGCGGCGAGCCTTGTCCCTTGGCGTTGGCCGAGAAATGGGCTCCTCATGTCAACTTCTGGAACGTCTGCGGACCAACCGAGATCAGTGTCCTCAACACGGCGCATCTCCACAGGCCAGGCGAAACACTGTCAATTGGCAAGCCCAATCCCAACACTAATGTCTATGTCTTGGATGACGATGAGAACCCTGTCCCAATCGGACAGCCTGGCATCATGTGGGCTGGAGGGAGAGGTGTCTCACAGGGCTACCTCAACCTGCCAGAGCTAACGGCAACGCGCTATAAACCGGACAAGTTCACCAGAGATGGGTAAGCAATCCTCTTCTGAGTAAAGCGTTTCCATCGAGGCTTACCTAAAGTAGAAATATGATGTTTAACACCGGCGACCTCGCGAAATGGCTTGAGGACGGCAGTCTCCTGCCCCTTGGCCGAAAAGACGACCAAGTCAAGATTCAAGGGTTTCGAGTTGAACTTGACGGAGTATCTCACGCCATCGAAACAACTCCGGGGGTCATCAAAGCGTGCGCGTTGAAGATTGACGATTCCTTATGGGGATTTTACTCTTCTCATGCCCGGATCGACGAGACAGAGCTGAAAAGAGTTACTAGCAAGAGCCAGCCGTTCTACGCGGTCCCTACTGTATGGCACCATCTGCCAGTCTTACAGCTGACAGCGAACGGGAAAATCGACAAGAGAGCCTTGCATGAGATTGCTGCCGCAAGCGCTGCTCCGGAGCGCCGAACCCTGACAGTCAAGCCGCGTCCTCAAACAATGTGGCCATCTCCCCATTCTGCTGCACTGTCAACTGGAAGCTCAAGCGATGAAACTCTCGTCAGCGTTTCGCAGCTTAATTCTCCTACTGACCTGGAAAAGGATTCCAAGACTTTCTATGTTGACGACAAAGAATTAGACGTTGTAGAGTATGAGCTGCCCGACAAGAACGGCTTTCACGGCTGGCGTTGGCTTCGCCATCGAGCACTTTCAGCATATCGCAAACTCTTTGGATTCATCTTTGTCGCAAACCTTGCAGTCCTCGCCGTTCTGCTGTGGACTAGTCGCAACGATAACTTCATACCACCTGGTTCACACCTAGCAATTGCTGTTGCTTCAAACCTCCTCGTGGCAGTCCTTGTCCGTCAAGACTATGTCGTCAATGCCATATTCTGGCTCTGCTCTAGAGTTCCCACCTCGTTCCCCCTTGCTATCCGACGACATGCTGCTCGCGTTTATCACAATGGCGGCGTTCATTCTGGATGTGCTGTCTCTTCTACAGCATGGTGGGCCATGTACACCGTGACGGCGAGTCGCGAATATGTCTCTGAGGAAAACCGGCCACCTATCAAGTCTGTCGTTCTCGCCTTGTCCTACACAATCTTGGCTCTGCTGTGTTTTATCCTGGCCATGGCGTATCCTGCTATACGTATCAAGATGCACGACCAGTTCGAATGGGCGCATCGCTTCGTGGGCTGGTTCTCGGTGGCCCTCGTATGGGCACACGTTGTTACTTCAACAGCATCAACTACTACTGAACCCTTGAGCCATGCCCTGGCCAAGTCGCCAACAATTTACTTGCTCTCGCTCATCACACTCAGCATCGCCTTACCATGGGCAAGACTTCGTCGTGTCAACGTGGTACCAGAGCCCTTGTCCAAGCATGCGGTCCGCCTGCACTTCGATTTCTGCACACCTGGCCCATGCACCTCGAGAGGAGTTCGTATCACCGACCGCCCTATGATTGAATGGCACGCCTTTGCTGCTATCCCCGAGCCAAACGGTAAAGGTTTCTCAATCATAGTCTCAAAAGCCGGCGACTGGACCAAGCGAATTATCGAAAAGCCTCCAACGTCGATCTGGACACGAGGAACCCCGGCATCTGGCGTTCTGGCCATCGCACCGCTCTTCAAAAAGATCGTCCTCGTTGCGACCGGTTCTGGCATTGGGCCTTGCATGCCAGTCATCATGGAGAGACGCGTACCATGCCACGTGGTGTGGTCAACCAAGAACCCACTCTCGACGTATGGACAGGAAATCCTGGACACTATTCTTGCTTGCGACTCAAAAGCTGTCATATGGGACACGGATAATAAAGGACGACCGGATCTGACAAAACTTGCTTATCAAGCTTACAAGGAGAGTGGCGCTGAGTGTGTTTGTGTCATCTCCAACAGGGCGACAACAGCAAGAGTGGTATATCATCTAGAAAGTCGCGGTATCGCGGCATATGGCCCGATCCTAGACTCTTGAAAGGTTACACAGCTACTGCCATTCCTTGTTTTTCCTTTGTACTAGACAGTCCGATCTGTAACATCTATGTACTCTCTGATAGAAATATGTTTGAATAGAATGCAAGTATGATGAAAAGGTCCTCGATGCCGTCGTGTCACACCACTATAATTGTGAATGGGCAATTTTACATTGTGGGCTCTATTTAAGCCATGTAACTGGTGTGTTTCTCCTAATGGTACATGGACATTCAGACTATATCTTACGAAAATTTCTTTTTTAATCAAATATACAATTTCAAACGCATCAACAACCTGTGACTGAGAGGCTAGGAATCGCCTTGGTAGAAGACACGGACGCGACGTGACGCGTTACGCGAATCTTGCGAATGTGCATCAGTCGTAAGGCCGATATCGGTCGCAGGGTAAGCAAAGCTGGCTGAGAAGATGCCGATTAAGGAGCAGGGGAAAAGTAGGCAAGTCTGTCATTGCAACCTACCCTAGATTTTGCAAATCTGTTAACTTTAACTAGAATTTAAGTTAAACATAGGCTTAATAGAATAGATTAAATAGCAAAATTCTGTTAATAGTTTAATTTATTTAATATAATTATAAAACCTTATAGTAAATTACCTTTTCTTAAATTATGCTTTTACTTAAGGTGAAACAGAAGGTAAAGCTTTACTGTAATTAAATTCTTTTCTTACGTTGTTTAA
>JABCKB010000127.1:0-24989 GCA_013184455.1 Fusarium continuum | reverse complement strand
ACATTAAATTAATATTAGCTTCTACAAAGCCTTCTTAATAAGCTCTTTGCGCTTATCGCATTTCCAGCTATAATAACACTTGATCTTACCAGTGCAGAGGCATCTAGATTGACTGTGGCGTAATTGTTCGCTCGGTCTTGTGGATGATTGAAGTTCCGTAACAAAATGGCTAAACACCGGATATAAATTCCCTTAGAGCCATCATGGGTCTCATAATCCCACATGCCCACCCATGGACCCTTCCATGGAAAGTCGGCCAATTATCGGGTCTGGAGTTTTCTACTTCCATAGAAGCCCGAACTTTTATTAAGCCATAACAATTCGCATCTTCCATAGGTCTCTCTCTATGAGATTGAGTGCATGGTGGACTTAGCCCATATCAGCTCAAGTCTCTACTGAGCTATAGGTTATTCTCTACGAGCCCATGAGCCTTGCTTTTATTACTCCATGGACAGATTCTGGACCTTACCTATCACGAATCAAGCATGTTGAAATTATCGCATGCTTTAGAAATGAATAGCGAGATCACTTAGCTAATGTTCTGGGAAAGAATGAGTCATTAATATCCCGCGATACAGTCTAGAGTGCTGCCTCTTTCTGTCGAGTCATTCCGACATCGCGGGGCTCAAATGACGCCCCCCCCAGGACATACAGTCTGTCTGGGAAGCATCTAGAACTCAAACCCTGGGCCAATCGAAAAATCACCATCTGAGTCCGAGGTGTCGGTCACAGTGAATGATATTGACAGACATTTTTCATCAACATTTCCGTGATTGAGCCTTTAACAGGTACCTTAACATTTAGCGTTGATAGGAGATACTTGTTGCACAATGAAGAAGGTGCCTGTGTTATCCAAGCTTACCTTGCCATTGTTAATAGAGGCAGCCTAATAGAAGCTGTCATATCTTGATAACCACTGGATGGCAAGCCAAGCCAGGGAAGTTGGCGTAATCCCTGCATACAATGGTAAAACTCTTCAATAGCTACGAACCCACGAGTGGATCGAGCATATTGACTCAAGTTATTACACTGATATGGCCCTTCCTCGTTATATTACATAATATAATTTCTAAATATGTTGATCGGAAACCAGAACTTAACTTCCAGTTTCCATATTGTAGCCACTAGTGCCCTGCGTTTAGAAGAGCTAGTCGAAGCTTCAAGTCTTGGTGTACAACTTACATCTGGTGTCTTGATTGACGAAGTTAATGATGCTTATATTCTTTGTAAGTGTGGAATCGTAGTACGCTGGTTTATAACTCATGTATGACGCAGCTTGTTGAATATGGGACAATCAATGCTCGATTAAGGCATAAATAAAGCCGCGGCCAATGTTTTGAATCGGAGCACTGTATGAAATGTCAAATGGCATTTGGGGCACCGTCTAATTGATGAAGCTACGAAATCGGGGACAGGTGTGTTTGGTCAATCACCTGTAAGAGAAGCTGCTCTGCGAAACGCAATTGATTTCATTAATGAAAGGATAGTAGAACATGCCCAGCTATATCTCCCCCTCCACGCCAAATCAAGACCCCTCACCCTTTCGTATAGTGAGGATTCTTGTATATATACTGATGGAGACGAAAAGGCCTGTTCCGTTGCATCTATATGTAGTTGTAAGATGGTTCTGAAAGGTTTTAAGATACTAATAGAGATACCGCACGCCTTGTATTTGAGGCTTATGCTGGAGGCTGAGTTTCGTCTGTTCTCGTCGTCTTCAGAATGACACGCGCTATAACATATCTCCTGAAGAATGATAAGCGAGTCTATTAATAATAGCAGGGAAGACTCACTTAGTATCTATTAGGACTGCGATATACAGGCCTTCTTTACGGGATCAATTTTTTGTAGACGAAATTGCTAGCCCTGCAGAGTTCTCAAATAGATAATCAGCACTGCACTGCTTATCGTAGACTTTAGTTGTCGTATATTCCTGTCGTAACTTTCGTCGTTTTTCTTTTTGTCGTAGTTTTATATCGTAGACTTTCATCGTAGTTTTCCATCATAGTTTTCCATCATAGTTTTGCATTGTGGGTCTCTCCACCGTATCTTTCTCCATCGTATTTTTCTCTATCGTATTTGTCTATTGTAGTTTTTTATCATGGCCTTTCACCGTAGTCTTCCCGATATATTCCCATTTTATCTTCTTGTTGTATTTAACCATCGTAGTTTATAAATTTTGCGAATCCATATCACAAGACTCCGATAGCCACGGGCATTTTCTCTATATGCTCCATTTGCTTTTTCCGGTATGATAACTCCTTTAGTGACTCCATTCTAGTCAGCATTTCGAGTAACTGCTCCTACGCTATCGTAATTCTTTTTGAAGACGCAGCTGTTACGAGAAAAGAGTGCCAAGAGTAGACTAAGAACGATCTATGGGCGAAGGATAACAGATGCGTGATTGAGCGACATGGCATGCTAAATTTACTGGAGAATACTAAGGCTTAGAAGGAGGCAAGGAGGAGAGGGTACTGCGAATAGTCGCAAAATGTTTCAGTGGTGCGTTAGTGAGGTAGTTCTATAGCAGGATATCCTGAGCGTTGGATTAGGCTATCTTAGACGGAATAAGCTACTAGGCTACCGTTGATGGTATAGCCTACGACGCAGCCACAAGAGATGAAGAAGCTATGATATGCCACTCCCGAGAGTCCTTTCCTCGGGACGTTGGTCACTGGCCGTGTCAATACTGATTGCTACACCCACTAAACCAACCGGTTCAGCCCAGCAATCTGGAATTCCGTCCCGTCAAGATCTTCTCAACTCGTCAACTCGTCCCAAGATCCATAATTGACGAATATTTTATCTTCAAGCGAGGTACTCATACGCCAGCTTCGTCAGTTCTCGGCTATCCATCATGTCAAATTACTTATATCGTAGGCCCCTAACGGAAGCTAAGCTACCCATGGTCCTCCAACCGCGTCTACTCTCTCTTCAAGACCAGCATCACCATGCAAAAAGCGCTAGTTCTATGGAAACCCAGGCCTACTAGAAGTACCCTTCTATCACCAACAATTGCTCTACCACCTTGACAACTCTCCCTAGATTAAGGATAAACGTTTTATTTCTTGTGGAAGGCCAAGTTAATCTAGCCACGGCGGAAAGTCTCTGGGCCTTTGCAATTATTCCAAGCCTGGAACCTATACGACTAGGACAATCCTGTATAAACTTGAATCCAGCCAACGCTATCGTAGTTGACAGTGCTGGTGAAATGGTGGCAAAACGGGCCGACTTCTCCAAGCAGCAGCCCCTTGTAATTCATTGTTTTCAATCTCTCTTGTTGCCAACTCGCTCGTCATGCGTCATGAGTAGAACAAATATCTGGAGCATGGCAAATGATATAGTCATAGACTGACGACTTGTGACACAAATCCACGCCATTCTAAAATGCATCGTCGTATTCATTCGATTTGGTGACATTTGAGGTTCTCTCAGGCAGAAACAAATTATGCGCTATACTAAGGATGCCATCATTCTTTAATTGGCTTCAAGTTCCGAGTTTCATTAACAGCCAGGGTAGTCCTTTGCTAATACGCAGTTTATCCAAAACAGCAGGCGTGCATTCGGAGTGACCTTAGGTCACAGGAAATATTACTCGATACCGGCAATAAACCTCCCACTGGCTTACAACTTCTCCTGCTGATTGATGCTTGCCGCTTTCTTCTTGCCTGAGAGCGGACCGTCTCTTGTTATTTTCTATCGACAACCCCGTCAGACATGCAGATAACTTTATGACATTACACAGACTCTGATTTAATTATTTCGCTACACACGATGGTATCTTTCTGTGGTCAATCCATCGTAAAAATGATCAGTGCGCCTGGCCCGCTGTGGCCGAAGTTTAGCCCAGTGCCCATTTTCCCACCCAATAAGATCAGAGTTGTGACAGAATGGTGTCTCGGCCCCACCCGGAGCCGAGATCGATACGTCACCTCGGGTGAGAGTGGGGCTTTAAAGAAACCAGAGCGCGAGTGATCTCTCATAATATAGGGAATAATCCATAAAACTGAGGAGAGACTAACTATAAATACCGTAGAATAACCGCCTTATTATAAATTTGCGTAGGTTAACAATACTTTAGTCGCCTGGCACTGATCAACTGGAATAACAAGGATTCATTAGTAGATGTGCAGTCTGCGATCGCGGATGCAATCGGCCTGCTCAGGGCTCAACTGCATAATTGACGCCTGGATTGGTATCTGATATTCCATTAATATAGAGAAAATTTGGATATAGCAAATGCAGATAAGCTTCATTATTCGAAGAACCCCAGTTGATGTGGCGTTGTATGGCCATGGGCATTGGAAACCCAAATACTGATTGAATGGGTCGAGTCAGGTTAAGTTGGGGAGTTTCGATCACCTCTTCGGCATAGTTACCTTTTACTAGAGTAGTGAGCACATCGCAGTGATTACTCATGGTGGACTGTATATCTATCAATTAGTTTCTTTGGTCAAAAGATCTCAGGCGTGCTATATCCTTACAGTGCTCAGTTAATGCGATGGGAAATGGAGTATTTGGCCAAGTGACAACAGAAAGAGGGGGGTTTCAATGGCGGCCAGAAATATTCTCTCGCTTGATTAGCGAAGCATTGCTGTACCAAAAGGCTTCCAAATTAATGCACTTCGTACCCGGTATGTGAGCAGAAATGCCAATTTTTGTTTTGTTCCAGGATCCTGTACTACGTCAGTACTATCAGGTGAGTCTCGGTTCAACTAGCCCAAAAGTATCGTTTGCGACGTGATATTAATAATCAAATGAATCCCACAACAGGACCCAGATATGTCTTAATCACATTCAAGACCAAAATAGTCTCTATTTATCCCATCGGCATCGTTCGCTAGCTCCTAACACACGTTCCACTCGGCTGCATCTCTTCGTGCTTTAATAACGAGATTACTGATATATTTGGACCTCTATGTGGTATTATTTCGACAAAAGAGTCAGTCCCCGTCCTATTCAAACATAATGGTTACAACCTGGAACCTTTCCCTGGCGCCAGCTCACAAATGGGGAATTAAGATGCGGAAGGTTGAAATGCGTTACTCAGGAGGTTACAAGAGATAACATTCCAGAGAAGATCAAAACAACCCAGGTAAAAGGCTTTATCAACACTCACATACGATCCTTGGAAACAACTGAAGTGATTGTGGACATTACCATAGGTTATATCTGCCATGACGTGACTGTTCATAGTCTAGACGATTAACTAGCACGCGGGCGCGAACTTAAGTACTCAGGGAGGAGCGAAAAAAGCATGGGAAATGGCTTCAGGAGATTGTTTACTAATAATTGAGTCTACCTTAATACTCTGCATAGCAGGTATAAGTGATTTTATATACTTCCCTGGGTTGTATTTGTTCTGGGGAGAAAGCCTATAGTTGAAAATAGGGCTAGGCTAAACTACCCGAGAATAAGTAAAATAAGCCAGGGAGAAGGCAGTTTTAGACTGCCTAATTAAGTAGAAGCCCCTATGGCACTTTATTTGGCAGATTTAAGTGGTTATTCTGTCTTCCCTGGGTTATACTTAATATCTATACACTCTAACACAGGGCCGCACTTAACTACTGAGGAAACAGAGAAAGACGCCAGGGAGGCCGTGCCTTAAGGTTGATTTGATCTCAAAGAAACCTTCCCGGGCTATTACAAGCTGTTACCCAAGTATCCCTGACTTAATATCCTTTTTACAGGAGTTCCTTATAATAGTTAAGATTTAGGACTGACTTCGCCTATAGAGAAAAGAAAAAAAGCTAGGAGGCTGTTGTTTATAACTTGATCTAATTACAGTAAAGCTTCCCTGCTTTACACGAGTAATTCTCAGATGTCCACGGGTTCTTCTCTAATATCACGTTTTCTTTACTGGTGAACTTAGGCGTATCATTCCCGCATAATAGAGTCGTAGTAGCACTATTATCTAAAAGTAAGACGTTTCTGTCCAGCGCAGGCATGAGGTTTCTAATCTGAACTAAATGTTGCTTAATAGGAATAGAATCTCCTGCTAGAGAGCCTTTAAAATGTCTCTAGCTAGTATTTTATAGGATTCGGTCGTGCCATACCCACCGCCAAGCTCGCCTTAGCTTTCTCGCCAATCTCGCCAATCTCGCCAAAGCTCTCTCGCCAAAGTTCGTTAGGTGCAAGTGTATCTACGGAGGTAGGGATCAAAAGTTCTCGCCCAAGAGGACCTACGCCACACTTAACTACCCTTATCAGATATTTCAGGGTACGAGAAGCTTTAAGTAATTATAGAAGGATGCCCCTATATCCAGCTTGTAGCTTGGTGGCTTTAGAAGTAGCTAGTGGGTATATCATGGGGGTTTATTCCCTATAGCGAGATAATGATCAGCGTGTTATTATGATGCTAAAGTACTCCTTGTATCTGTGGCTGGGTAGGTCACTTAGCCACAATCCTCCTGAGCGAGAACTTTTGATCCCTTCCTCCGTACCGGTATAGAATTTCCTAATAGCCGGGGAACTGGGAGATGGCGGCTTTATAGTACACAGCTCACCCAATTATCCTCCCCGACCCAGCTGGACCTTTTCAGCTGATGAGCTGGAGGGCCATGTTGCTTTATGTCATTCATTTCTATTTGGGACTTTCTGGGTTTTTAATTTCCCAGCCTCCACCCTGACGTATCTGCCTAGGCTGCTGGTCACTGAACCAGGAGAAGCTCGAGAATGATGATGAGTAAGAACTCGGGGCCTGCGTTGGATAAGGATGAAGTGCATCTTGTTTTTCATCGGCCATATCAACGCCTTTGCAGCATTGTTTAGGCTTACCGTTATGAGGATAAACGTGTATGATGTTCAACTAGCAGGGAAAGCAGTACTTTCTATTGTTGTTTAGCTGTAAAACCTTCGCTAATTTTGAGGAATTGGAAGCTTAGTTTCAGAATAGGGCGGCCTCGGGTTCCTGGGATGCGATCTGAGGTTTGCTCACGCACGTCAGAGTTCCCGTCAAGCGGGACAACCAACTGCAACCTGGCGCATTATGGAATATTCTCCAGGCTCTTGAGACAAAGGCGGCTTGCTTTGATGCTCGCCGAGCCTATTGAATCTGCTATTTCCGTACCGTCTTCCCCGCTGGTCGCGATGCCCTCACATTCTGCACAAATCGCCCAGTTCAGAACCATAATGTTATTCTTAGTTTCCTGTTTGCCATTTCTCAGAAATAGCTTCTCAAACTGAGGTCCTATTTCTGGAGATACTTATGGCCATGTTGGGAAAGTAGCTATACTCATCATATAACTTGAAGTAGTAATGCCGAGGAAATAGGATTGTATATCGTCGTTTCGTTCGTCTGATATCTTGGCCATAGTCATGCATAAAGAGTACAAGGGCTCATTTAGTAGTGCATAGCTCTATGCCCTGGCCTGGTAAGTTTATAGAGGATAACTGACCAGACACCGAAACTGAGGAGTATCACAGATGCCATATATTTCAGCTCCAAGAATAAGCAATGTTGACCATTTCCTTCATCGCCGCCACGGGGCATACCCTGTTCATTCGACAGCTTTTTTCCGTTCTCATATGCATCATATCACAACCTAGACGCCTTTCAAATAACCATTTGCTTCTCTAATAGATAATGGGAATATAACCCAAGAATTCTAACACTTTCTACTGAAAGAGTCCTAACGGTCGATCCTCTTCGACTCCTTGCCTAAAGACCACTATCTATGCCATCTTATACAAGTCACGGCTTCCGATAATTTGACACCTATGCTGACATTTTTCGTTCCAAGACATTCATCACAACCAATACCAGCAAATCTCTTGCAATCAAGCAGGGTGTCATTAACGCCACATTCTAACTACTTCTTTACACTTCGATATCTCTAGAATACTCCCAGCCATATTTATGAAGCTAAGTTCGAACACCAGTGAGCACATAACAACGTATACATCTTACCGAGAATGTCCAGTGAAATCAATAGTAATATGTATTTTGCGCATGTTGATGCTGATGCGAGCCAGGCGGTGGCCCGCTCAACGTGTGTAAGCACGATATTGTTATGACTCGGCGGCTGCAACGTGGACGTGGAGCACCCAAACTCGGACTCGGGCATCACTGCATCACTGCATCAGGGTTGACTACTGTAGATGTGCTGTTATATGCTATTTGGAAGTGATTGCTGTCTATGGTTTAGACGAGGGCCGTTGGATTCGAGCTCTCACGTTGTTTAACCGTTGGAATGAGGTTGTGAGATGACTCACAGAGAGCGATCCTTTGGTTGACAGTGGCTTGATTGATCGCGCTTCTGCCGTATTTTGTCCCCTTACCCGTCCATAGGTCAGTACAGAGACCTATATCCGCACATAGCTCGTTCGTCGGCTAGTTTCAATGTTGTTCCTGAGCGAATGATGGTTTGTTTCGTTAACGTGCGGTCGATAAGGCCATCGGCTGTCAATCTGAGGCGGCAAAAGCCCAACAGGCCAACCAGCTGCTCGTTCTTGGAGATTGCCAGCCCGTATTCTTAGTGACGTTTGCGGTTGACTATAGCATCAACCAGGCTATAGTCTCAGGACCCAATCAGATGCCAACGTTATAGTTCCACCTATGCTCCACTGCAGATAGGTTCAAGGTGGCTCCCAGCTCAGTGATAAACCCCGGGTTCATGGCCAAGAGGACAAGCTGGGTGCCCAGAGCACCTCGATGTGTAGTGGACTTGAAATTCTATCAGAGACGTGATGAGGTTACCAGAAGGTTTCACCGGGGAGCTTTCCCCGGTCACGACGATCAGTTCGTCAGCTATACCTCCGTCGCTGCATTAATTAACAAAGTGGATTGTAGCTAAGAGAAAAGTGATTGTTATTCATGTCTCGGGCATGATGACGAGTATATTCAACGACGTGGAAGACTGGAGAACTGCGCAATCTCATTAAATTTAGTCCCATGTGAGTTTTTGTCAAAAGTCTGTGCCCTTGGCATGACAGGCCATCTGGATCTTAGCCGTAATCTGACTGTCGTTGTGAAGGCGGTCCACGGGATAAAACATTGAACCAGCTCCAAGTCAGGCTTATCTACGTGTCGGACGCTCACGTTGTAACTTTACCTTGAAGCTCCTTCTTGAGCTCAAGGTAGGTGCCCAAGTTGCTGCAGACGACGTTGATCGACGTGATGTCCCAGGAAACGAGCTATAGTAATTACTGGTCTGGAGCATTTGTGTCGGATATTTCGCCAAGTTCAAGCCTGGGTGGGTTGAGCCTAGCCAATCGGTGACCAATCCTTCGTCCATTGGTATTACGGAACCGCTTTTGCTGTATAGAGGCATCAAGCATGCCTTAATGATAAACGCCCCGGAAGTCTATCAAAGAGACAGCCGTTGGCCTGGTTCCTGACCCTGATGAGTCTAGCAATGTATCTCGGCGAACTAGTGACATGGAACCATTTGGAGCTAATCCCAATATAGTATACTGGTTAGGGCTTAAGAGTGTTGGGAATAAAGCATTGACCAGTCTCTAACATCGTTCCCGATTACGAGTACGTAGGGAGGTTTTGACTAGGCTGCTGCCAAGCGTGAGTTGGTGACGCGGTTTATCCACGAGCCCTTCGATTCTCGAGAGAGGGCCCGAAGGTTTCACTTTCTGCGCATGCCATAAACTCGCGGTCAGTAACTCCAATGCCTGATGGCGAGGCGAAGAATGAAGCTCGTTTCCTGCCCGCTGTGTCTCGTACTCGTTTCGTACTACCCACTCACATGGCATTGTTTGGGAAGCCCCTCTGAGCTCTTTTTGCCTTGATCCTCTTGACCCCTATTTACCCTGAAACTATTTCATAAGTAGTAAAGGACCCCTGAGTTCGTTGCAATATTTGCTACCTGAGATAGCTCCCTATCTGTAGTAAATAATAACATTATCGTTCGCTCTGGCCCATTGGGCATCTCAGTAAGTCACGAGCGAGCCGACGAACATTACTGAAGGCAAACTAAAGAGTCGCAGAAGATAAAATCTTGAAGCTGTGCCAAGATCCGTGAACTATCAAAACACCTCTTCCAGCTATCACGAAGGGAACAGGATTCGTCTATAACTGACGCAATCAGCTAGCTCATGGGCTTATAAACCTTGTGGGCAAGAATCGATGCCGTGTTGACTGCACGAGGCTTCTCTTGTTTCTGCAACGCGGTGAAAGCTTCTGTGAGGGCTCGTTATTACGCAGGGGCTAGATCATAACTGAAAGCTCGCTGTAGACCACGTCCTTCAAAAATCAGGCAAGTTATGATATGAGTTCGACCTATGAAGTGTCGCCAAGTCGCCGCTTTCAGCTGTCTCCCTGTCGGGATACACATCGGTACCTCGAGGCTGTCGTATGTTGACAAACTCCTCCGTCTAGACAAGAGTCTAGCCGGTCACGACTTGAGTATCGGATGCACTTTCAAGTCAAGTCGTTGCGACTGAATAGAGCCCATATCGCATCGTTCTCGATATCAAATGCGTTCCTCGGAAATCTCGATGACAGCATCTCTCCATCACTAGCCGCCCACATCTTCAGAATACAGCAACATTTGGAAGGGTTGAGACCGAGATGTAACCAAACCAGACGGATGTGCTTGGGCTTGACTTCTCGCCATGGCTAATCCTGTAGTTTTTTGACTTTTTTGTTCTCTTCTGACCACCCTGTTAAAATAACCCCTTCCAGGCCTGAATATCAAGAGCGTTGGGTCGCTGGGGATCGGCGCATAACGAGTGAGTGACCTGAGGCCAAGCAATATAACGGGATCATGAGAGGTGTAGAAAAGGGTTCACGGGTTACATTACAGTCTCGAACACTCTGCAGATGTTTTTGACCATAACAACAGGACATCCTCAACAGCTGTTTCCCTCCGGCAAGGCGAGATACTCCACGCACAGAACCTTGTAACGCAAGGATACCGAGAGGGGTGCCGTAGGTAGGGAAAGTACGGAGCCATCCATAATTAGTGAAGAAATACTTACACGATGAGTAGAATGCAATAGGAAATAGTACTGGAGAACAGGCGTAGTACCATGCTGAGTAGTGTTCTTAGAGTATAGCTGGGTATCTTCGGCCGCTCTTTGTCAGTGTTACCAATAGAACCGAGCTTGATATTAGAAAGGACAAGCTTGGAGTTAGGGTCATTTATGTAGAGATCAATAAGCTTTAGACAGGTAATGGCACAGGGGCGTCGCTGAGAAGCCACCGTGGTGGGATTATTGGGGTACATAGAGGCGAAAGAGAATGTGTTGGAGTAATACAAAGAAAATTAGCACAAACTGGGCCGAGTTGAGTAGGAGGATGGGATGCCAGATGTTGCGGATGATCCCCTCGACACCAATAATGAGGTACCTGATCTGAGAATTGACTTAGAGGTGTTGAGCTACCGGGAAAGATTTACTCATCGCTCTGTCCCTGTGTGTGATCTCGTCGAGGCCGGGTATGATAAAGATGGCCATGGTGATCGAATCAAGTGAATTAGCCTACAATTTCTTCATAGCCACCTCACAGTTGCCGATTTTCAAACTTTTCAGCTGCCTGCATGAAAGCTTGATCTTCTTGACAACGACTGTGACGGATCGAAGGCGACGGAACTGTAATTATCGACCAACTCAACTGCCGTGCTGGCAGTGAGGGAGGATGCAGCTGATTTCGAGCACCGTCCATATTGATCGTTGGTCCCTTGGATCTGAGAGCTAGTAAGATGGCCGCAATGAGCACCTGGCTGTAGCTTACCAGCATTGTTTTCGACACCAGGTGCTGAGAATCAGCAGCGCTTAAACAGTATAGATGTTGACGAAAGGTCGCTTCCATCAGGCGATGGACATGCTTCGCAGCTGGTGTTGCCGTAGCTGGTCTCCAGATAATGGTGCAAGCCGGAAAGCCTAGCATTTCAGCCGCTACAGTAGTAGTTGCAAGTAACACATCCAACTCACAATTCAGACCCTGACCCTAACCATCAGAAACATCAAAACACACTACCAATTCACTACTAGTTGGGGGGAGACTAACTACACAGTCACCGGTAATCATGATAAGAGACATGTATCCAAAAGAGTGTTACCGTTACCGCATAAACCTTGAAGCACGCTAAAAAAAAAAGAGACCAGTCCTAAAATAGAAGTGTCACACTATTGGTTCTTCTAGGTCGGATAATTAATACTGCGCTGTTTATGTAATTGTAGATCCTTGTTGCTGCGTTAACCGGTGCGGGGTAGTGTAATGTAATTTCCTTCTGTTTCTGTTTCTGTTTCCGTTTCCATTTCCATTTCCATCATATTAGATAGACAACACCAACTATCACTCCAAAATGGCTTATAATGGGTTTACATTATGAACAATTCTAACTCCGTCATTCTTTCATGGCTCGAAAGCGTAGCCGATGAATTTTTATCTCCAGATACATATCAAAGCCCCCAAGAGCATACCTATAATAGAAAGCGATCTCATTCAGAGTTGCAAATTCCTCCCTCGCCGCCATTGTCGAAGCATCACACACAAGAGACCTCCCTCGGGGCAGGATTAACGCCCCAAATGCAGCATGCCACACCTTCTAATAAGAGACGAAGGATTGCCGGGGTTCCCATACCACGTGCCCATCCTCCTGATAATAACGGCAATGATAACGAGGACGAAAATGAAAATGAGAATGAGCAGACGCCAACGCAACCCTCCATACAACCCCCACAATCCTTCGATGGCTCCAACACTTCTCAGAGCAGCTATGCATCTAATAACTCGTCTCCTAGTAAGATGTTTTCTGCTCTCGGCCTCGATCCCACAGGAGTTGAGGAGAAACAACTCGACTTGGACCATCCAGATATTCCCGGTGCTCTGGTATCACTCTCCATTGAAATGGACACTATTGCAACCGGAAGCCGTGTCGTTCCCAGCTATCTTGAAGTATGTGGTTACTTGAGACCTTTGGCACAGTGTGCTAATCAAAGACAGTCTCAAATCTCGGAGCTTAAGACATCTACCCATGCTTTTGCTTTATTCCACCCTGGAGTATTTGACAAGCCTGTCGAGCAAGCTCCTACGTCAAGCAAAAGACCCCCATATGTGCAGCATGGCCTTTCACTCGCCAAAGTGCTGCAGCTCGTGGGCGATGCCAAGGATTGTCAGGACATGGAAGATGATGAGGCAGGCTGGAACAACCTTGTTCACACGCCCCTTCTTCAAACCGTCTTCTACGGTGAAAGCCCACGTGGCCGCCAACTAGATGGTTTTCGACCTTGGTTTGTGCTTCCCAGAACTTGAATTCGACAATGAACAATGATTGACTTGAGTGCAAAGTACGAGCGCCAGCATCCTTCCTGGGTATCGGATCAGCAATTCGAAAGGCAAGAAGGTTGATTACGTCTTTCATCTCGACCCCAGCAAGGACGTTGACGAACCTACAGCTATAGAAGCTGCTAGTAAAATCCGTCGTGCTCTCACAGATTCCTCTATTAATCATACCAGTTATGCGGCCCTGCGTCCTCTTCCTATCTCAATCAGCATTGAGACTAAACGAAGCGGAGAATCTACACGCAAGGCGCAGCTTCAGATGGGAGTGTGGCAAGCTGCCCAGTGGAAGCATCTATTTAAACTTGCTGGCGGCGATAACTTGGGAAAATTAACGTTTATTCCTGGGATACTTATCCAAGGACACGAATGGAGGTTTGTTGCCTCGACCTACCGCAACGGCAAGACGGTAAGCTTGATTATTCGGCATGTCAAAGCATATTTCTCTGACCTTTTTTCAGACTCTGTGGACTGGCGATACCTTTGGATCAACTAAGAAGCCGCTCGCGATATTCCAAGTTATCGCTGGTATTCACCGCCTGAGAACTTGGGCTCTTGAGGTCTTTTGGCCTTGGTACAAGTCATATGTGCTTGAGATGCCAGACCTCTCAATATCAGTAACAAATACATGAGTTTTGAGCCTTCTGCCCTTTCATCGACGTTGCTGCCACCTCCAGAACCCTCACCTAGGTTGAAAGGGAAGATTTGATCACATCTGCATCCACCCCAGGCACTGTGGATGAGACTGATGCTTGATCCGTCTTGTTTCCTTCTGTTCCCTCCTATCTATCATTCCCGCCACGGCGATCACTGAGATTTCGTCTTCGAGGCCTGACACGGGGTATCTGCCCGAGTTACTGCCGTCTGTCGGCTATCCGTCGGCGATTCCTTCGATCCGGGAAGTAGGTGCTGATGACGGGGGTAGAGCAGCTTGTGCAGGTTTGCAAATAATCTGATGCGAGCTAGCAGGCAAGAGGAGGAAGACCCAGGCCCGAAGCGATTGATCGTCCGCGATTTTCGGTTCAATGTTGTACTAGTACGGCGAAGACGACAGTAAGATACATCAAAACTTCACCAAATGTGAAGCCGAGTTCAGACAGCAAGGCTGGGGCTTTCATGACAGTACTTCATTTTCCATCTGAGTAATATGATGGCAATGGCATTGTCGTATATAGAACTCCATTTGTGTCTTATAAGCATGCAGTTTATCTTTACTATTTGCACCCTCATTTTGTTCATGATTGCGGGGAGTCCTGGCCCAGAGTGTGTTGGGCTACCCTAGATATGTGTGGTGATGATGACTCGGTGGATTTGTCAGCACTGCCTATGAATATCTCATCACAGACTCAGATAAACCTGCATTGGCGTGTTCGTCTGACCTATGATGCAAAGGTCGGAACGGCGATAATACGATTTGGATATTCGACCTGGCACATCCATGAAAGACTACCACGGGGCATGGGGCTGGAATGAGTGTTGTTTTTACCGGCTTATTCTGTTGCGTACTTGAAGAGTTGACTTCTTGATAAAACCACTCACCCTATATCCCTCCTCCAGCGTTGATTCACATTAACAGCGGAGAACATAGAGGTCTACAGGTCTACTACTTTAACATGGCGAAATATAAAGCTGGCCACCAAATTGCTGCCCATATGAAAAGAATACCATGTCCAATCACCGACCGAAGCCTTTGAAAGCACGTGGGCATCGCATGTGAAGCAGTCTATCAGTAAACTCCAAACCTGAAACTCCCTTTCGCCATTGTCTTGGCCTAGACAACTCCTCAGTCAGCAATAGGCCACCTTCAACATCTCTCTTCGCCAACGCCTTTGTCTTGGAGCAGAACAATGATACACACGGTGCCTACCCTAACGTAAGCTACTGCCATACATGGAATCAATCTTAGAGCCAGTCGCCGAGCGTTATGCCAATCACTGGGACATTGCCTTTTTGCGCGCCATGTTGTGGTAGGCAATTCTTTGAGTTGGTCGCACACTTTGTGCTATGCCGTCGCACAGCGAGGTGGTTTTTGGGACACCACTCCATTTAAGTTGAACTTGAAACTGACCGTATTGTCACTGGCAAACTGAATGTGAATATGCATTGTTAGCTGGCTCGCTCTGTATTAGGTCATGTTACCCAGGGTAATACTTGACTGTTATTAAAGGGCGGTAGCGAGTGGCTGGTATCGATATGAGTCACGTAAAGGGCTTGGAATTAACATAAACTCAAGTACTTTGCCAACTTAGAGATAAGAATTGTATGGAGAATGGCTTCCTGTGATTAGCGAGGGCGGAGACCTTTCATGAACGAACTGATATGCTGAGGGGTATCAGTCTGGAGTTCTGAACAAGTCGAAGTAGGTGTAACACAGAGACGGAGATCTGAAAGTCTATGATAGGGGCTCACAGGAGGATTTAGGTACTAAAGTATAATACCGGTAATTTCTGAGAGGGAAGGCAATAATGATCATCGCAGAGTGTAAAACTAAGAAGCCTTTGCTGGGTTGGGATTATAAGAGAGATTGAGGGTTTCTAAGATAGGACTTGTGTGCTGTAGTGAGGAGGGGATATTACGCAGCAGTTGACTCTGGGTATTTACTGATGATTTCATGATGATGCAGTCTCATTGAATCTATCCCATAGGTGGGGAGAATAGAAGGTCAAGGAACATACTTTCGTTTCTCCTCATAACGGCTCCCGCTGACTTTCACTTTCGAAGGTATAGTGAGTAATTTCTTCCAACTCTCTTGATAACCTGAGTGGACAACCCATATGATCATAGAGTCCAGCCTCTTACATCTTGTACAAAAGGCTGCTAGAGCTCAAGCGTCTCTGGAGACTCTGGCTCGCCAAGTGCTAGCGTCTCAACGTCAACCATGTCAGTGTGCTATGTCAATGGCCCCCTCCATGTCCTCAGTTTCCATTTTTGCTTGTGCCAGTCAAATCAATCATTACATCTTTTCCATGTTAGTCTGGCCCATTATTGTTGATAGATAGAAGCATGCTAAGGGTGGAAGTAACTGAGAAGATATCGCCCTATGAAGCAAGTTCTCACTTACCACCACGGCGGATACGTGAGAAGGTATATTCAAAAGTTGTACCACAGTCAAATAACTCAGTAGGTGATAGTAGAAGAACATTACACTCCAATCAACTTCCTATCCGGGCGATACAGGCATTTCCTTCCTGAACAATTCTTTTATTTAGTATGCTGTAGTGAAGGCGGAACACTTAGTCGAGTACTTTTGGTGCTCCCAGGTAAACAGAACAATGCGGCATTAGCTACATTCCTTTATAATCTCAACTGAGCAGTAACTTTATAATGAAAAATATAATGTCTTGATATCAGGCTATTAGGATCACCCGTTGTTGCTAACAAGGAGTATTAGAGCCTTGCCGGTGCAACTGAATGCGAATTGTTGACAGCACAACACAATTCTGATCAGGCTCCTGTTCCACATCACAGAATTTTACATGCTGGATCTTGTTAGCTGTCTCATGGAGCATCTTGCCCAGGGCTCATCAGACCCAGTTCTAAGGGTAAGTATCTGAACTACCTGCGCTTTCTACACGTCACCCTGGGTTTGTCTCGGCTGGACAACGAATGATCTCCTTCTCCTAGATGGTGCCCCGGCTTTAGTCCACCGAAAGCGCTCGAGTTCCCAGACGACTGAGATATTGGCACGGCTCGTGCTTGAAATAACGACAGATGACACGGAAATCCGATGATGAGATCAACGATGAAACAAGTGGACTCGGCACACCTCATCCCCTGACTGAGCTGCTATATCATAGCAGATAGAGATTGCCAACCATGTTGCCAAACTGCCGGTAGTGCTTTCCAATTCGCACGACGA
Source organism: Fusarium continuum (assembly GCA_013184455.1). Lineage (NCBI taxonomy): Eukaryota > Fungi > Ascomycota > Sordariomycetes > Hypocreales > Nectriaceae > Fusarium > Fusarium continuum. The sequence continues at coordinate 7,893 of JABCKB010000127.1, read as the reverse complement.
TAAGACCAGCCACAAAAGCTAAATCAGGTTACCAACCTCATTGAGAAGGCAATCCACCCTCATTCCAATTGACGATCGACGGTAACATCAACGCCTATAATATCGCCTTGGCTAAACGACACCATGGTTATTCGGTCAAGGACACAGACAGACCTCGGCAGCATATTGGTGTTCACCAACATCGCCGCTGATGCTGTTACGTCCTTTCCGGTGCCGACCTCGAGCGAAAGGACATCGATTCTGAGCTGATCAAGGTTGAGAGCAAGGTCGGAAGAGCTTTCAGATAATACTCTGGTCCAGGATAAAGTCGGAGGAGCTCTCGAGGATACACTCCTCGTTTAGGGTCCTGTTATCGAGTGCAGTTTCTTATGGGTTTACGACGCTAGGACCTTTGGTGTTCGCTTCCAACATTTATAGGTATATGGTTGTCGAGCAAGAGAGAAGTCTGTCAGAACTTGTCAGATGAGATACTGTCACCCGAGAGAATCAATCCTTTGGATGAGCCGTACTGACGGGTGACACTCGATCATCGCCGTGCTGGCCAGGACAATTTCAAGAAAAGGGCGCAGTTTTGTTATTGCTAGATCAAGGTATTGGTGAAGAGTTAACATGACCAACATCAGCTAGACAATCCAGTGTTCGAGGCGTATCGACCTATCCAGGGCAGCAGAGTTGCGCGGTGAAACATGAAAGAGCCTTCTTTCTATTCGATGTCAAGTACCAGAGTGATATCGTTATGCGTAACTGATACTCTGTCTGTGTCGTCAGACTTTCTCATTCCTCGATCGTCTAAATGTGCTGCCTGACGCGAATTGAGTACTATTTCGCAGTGACGAGTCGGTTCTTTAGTTGGTTCGCAACTCGTCTACTGCCATGAAAACAAGATGGAGACCATCAAGAGCGACGGAAATGTATTGCAACGTCCAGGAGAAACAATGGCGAAGCACGAAGTTTAGTAAAACAATGCCCGAGAACAATACAGAAGGCGACGGAGATGACCCATGATGAGGACAAAACACGGAGGATGGATATGACGCAAGTCTCGCCTGATCTTTCCTGAATCTCTGTGTTTCTTTCTTTCCTCCGTTTTGAAGTTGTAGGGAGAACTTGCTAGGGCCTGCCTCGCATATGCTACATACATTCACACCCGCTCTCTCCCCGGCATCCCAAATGTCTCCCTTTGAGACTGAGTCTTTAATCTCTACAGATGTGTACCAGACAGTTCATTTACAGGGATTCCATAGGCTCAAGAGCAGTCCTCAGCTGGTCTTAAGACATGGCAACTCACTACTGAGGCGTCAAGGGCCTGAGGTATCTACATACAGTCTGTCAGACACTACTCACATGGTGAGTCTGAAGGAAACGTGACTAGTGGGGAATTGCTGATGGCGGTCTAAGGTAAGTGGGCAAGCCGCAAGAACTAGCTTTTCGGCTACTGCAATAATAGCTGCAAATAATATATCTGATATATAGTTTAAATATTATACCATAATGGACGATAGACTATCTAGATCATGTCACTCCACGACCAGGGGAATCTAGAATTCAAGCCATGAACTGGGGCGGTAGTTTACGATGTCGAACTATACGTGGCTTAAGAATTCGGCTATTTCCAGGTTTTGGTCTTCTGTTGAGAAGTCTTTGATCCGAGATAAAACATAGTGACCGTTTTATGATTCCAAATGATCATATTTGAGAAAGGACGAAAGTTAAAATAGAGTTGTGGGTCTAACCGGGCCGAGCCTTATAGTTTAACCTTATCCCGCGACATGTGCTGTTTGGTACTAAACACCTGAATGGCAATTGTATTTGCCCCAACACATCTGTAATTGCATGTTCGGTACATACTTCGTGGGTTCTGAAATAGTCACCGTCTCCACTAGTGAGCTGTTCCTTGAGCAATGCAACGATTTTCCGAAAGTGTCAAGAAGCGGCGAGGAGCCGAGGCGGATTGGTGTAGGGGAGCCACCAACATGTAAGACTTCTTGGTCACTGGACGAAAAATATGGCCCATCGTGAGATCAAGTGGTTGGCATAATGGCAGGTCAGATGTTTGTTGTTATCTCGTCGCTGGTCGTTTAAATATCTACCAGACCCCGTGGACAGCCACTACCATCCCTGTCGCCTCATCCTCACGAAGTCGCAGTATACAAAAGCCTGCTTGGAATTCAGAATGTGCTCATTATTTACATCCTGGTAGGGAGATGTCCCAGAATTCTGACTTTGAACAGGAATGCATGTTTCGAAGACGCCGAGGTGGCTGTGGAAATCGTCGACAATCGCGTATAGGGACCGCAAAACGCCGGCGGATATGAGTCGGTATATATCTTAGGGTGGAATCGAGTGTCGGTACGTCAAGCGGTGGCGCTTCGTTGCTGTGACATATTTGCCTAGAGGGTGTGTATATCACGGGTGCCAATGGGCGATCAGCGATGGCCTTGGAGTTTTGTGGTGGAAGGAATCGAACTGGCTTTGATTGAATTGTTAGTCCCTTTGGAAAAATAAGTGCTAAGGCAAGCACTTGATGAATCCCGGTCTTAAACTTTATAAGTGCTTGATGACTTGCCGAAGCCAATTTTCGCTTCCTAGACCAATGACCAACATCGCACTCGGCAGCACGGCTCTGAGACCGCAGTCCAAGATGATATAGTAGTGATATGCTACAGACCATGTAAAGCTGTATCTTAGCCTTCGTCGTTGGTTATAGACCCCCTTGGAAGTTATATTACGATCAATGCTGTGGTTAATTACCTAGTTGCAAGTGTTCCTTGCTATTAGCTGTATGTGACTGCCGGTCTTACGTAACGACTACAGTATCCTATTTGTGTAGTAACTACTGCTTTACTTGCAGTGCCCGGTCTGCCTTTCAGAGATTTCTAATGTCCGAACTGGAGTTACCATTGCGTATCGGATCGTAGCAACCACTTGGCCTAAGACCGACCGACAGAACTCTAAGTTAACCTAGCTGCAGCGCGTAGGTAGAGCATTTGATGGGGTGATGAGTGAATGGACATGGTGAGGCCGTGGAGTTTATGTGCTGTCAAGGTCCAAAATATTAATTGCTACCTAAAAGATAGTCGGCATACAAGAAATGAATGCTTTTGCAAATCAAATCATAAACTACTCTAGTGCAGATAGTATGGTTGCCCTTCTCGACGACCGCAAGCGGGTCTTCGAATAGAGAGTTTTCTTGGTGTGCGTGTGTTCGACCCGAGACGATTGCGAAGTCACCGGCCGTATCGTTCTGGGCAGTGTTGCTGCCTCTGGTTCTGGCGTGTGCTTGGTTACAAAGTGGAAGTTCATGATGTGCCAGGTGGGCCGAGGCACGGTTGGCCGTGCATATTAGCGTGAGAGGATATACGGCAGGTTGAATAAATGATGGAGTTGGCAGAATCCTTGGACGAGTCCCAGGCGCGTTGTCCCGGCCTCGATTGAGCTCGATGTCTTGTGAGGGGATATTGATCGCCTTTTCGAGATGTTGTTGTCTGATCCTGCTGTTCAGATTCATCTACTTCACGTTCATGCTCATCCTATCCTTACCTAACAGCCTTAATAAACTCAGAATGAATCATCTGTGTCTCCAACTGTGAAGTAAGACCCCTCCCATATACGTCTCCAGGCGCAATACATGTCAATCTGACACTGAATTGCTTTGCTGGACCCTTAAATAGAGTATGTCGTAAATGAATAACATAACTATCGCCGCTATCGCTACTGGTGACTCCTGCCCTGTAGGGTATGTATGTATATTATGGTCGAAGTTATTGGAGGGTTGTGGTGAGGCTACCCTTTGAGAATTATATAGCATCATTAAGTAGACGGATGATGGTATAGGTCGGAAACTGCTCTTATTGTAAATTCCGCCTCTTAGCGCAAGTCGTTTATTTGATAATTTAACAAAGTTTGCCACATTCTACTTGCAACAATTCGAGACCCCAGATTACCCCGTGAGTAGATGTGACACTCGCCAATGTATTCTGCTGAGTTTATATTTAAGCGACCAGTCTTGAGGATCACCCTGTATAGAGCCAGTTAAGCTTATATAAATACCTTTAAATAGTAGTCATATTACTACCTAAGCTAACTACCTCTTATATCTATAATTAGTACCTTTCTTATACTAATTATAAGATCTTTTTAGCTAGTTATCTTAGCTAAGGAAATTAATTAATTAAAAAATAGAAAAAACTAGGCCTACCTAGGGGAAAAACCTAAACCTAATATTAACTTAAAACCCCCCTCGCATATAATTACTTTTATTTAAGTCTATTTTCTTAGAGAGGCTTTTTTTTAGCCCTTAGCTAGCTTACTAAGTAGCTTTTACCTTAGGTATATCTTATTAGACCTTTATGCCTAAATTATAAGGTAGGCCCCCCTTCTAGAGGGGTCTTTTTAGCTGCTTAGATAAGTAGCTAGCACTAGCCTAGTATATAGCCGGAGGGTTAGTTTTTTAGTCCCCTGGGGTTTCGAACCCTCCGCCTTTATAAGCCTACTTAGGTGCTTGACCACTGCACCAGGGGGTTCATGTGATTACCGTAAGCTGCTTGTAGCACGCTGACATTGACAAGCCAGGCAGAATAGGTCACCAACCTTACTTGGAGTTTGATGCTGTGGATTCACGTACTCGATCTCAACAACGCATCGTGGTCACTTGATACGGCACAAAAGAGAGGGAAGTGAAGACTACTGATCATCCGCACGCCCCAATCAGTTGACATAATTCAACAATCTCTTGGTTTGCTTCGGCTTGGCTTCTCTGGTACATGTGACACTGATCGCTATATTCGGGTTGATTACCGGCTGTACTAGCGCAGCACGAGGATTTCGTGAAGGCCTATCATACTGTATACAATCCTTTGGAGACTTCCGTTACCTTCACCAGAGTGTAAAAACGGTGGAACATATTAAGTAGCTGGCTTGTCCGGCGACAGAGATAATGTTGAGTGTTATTCCACTCCTCAAGGTCGACTAACTAGCATTTAGATATATCAGAACCCATAATCAAAACATCGCCCACATTGCTCGTGCAAATTAAATCAACGACCAAAACCAAAGGAAAACACCTAGTCCACCAAGCGAAGACTACCATCCCTTTTCGCCCCATGCCTTATGCGAATTTAAACCGCCATGATATGTCAAGACATCAACTCTGTCGCCTCTGCGCGGGTTTTTTCTTCTTCTCCAGCGTGCTAAGTCGATACCGCTCTGGTGAGACTCACCAGCAGTCGAGAATTACTTGTTGACTATAGTCCTCAGGCTAGCAAAAACCCATAGATACCGCATATCTGCTGTCCCAGCCTGTGTGACCAGATAATCTGATGAACGAGAATCTTTTTCCCTCGATTCAAATAAGATCCCAGATTTTCTTATACTGTATTTCCTTTGTGCTTTCTAAGGCTGAGTATCAATGTACTATAGTGCGGCCTAGACTGGCATGATGCCCGTGAGTTGCTAGATCCTACAGAGTGGTTCGAGTTAGAGTCACTGTCGTGGACAAGGTCGCTGCTCGGGAATGAGTCTATGTTGATATTCGGCCGTCGATGCAGACCTTGTCACGACCAGCTGAAGCATTCAATTATTGGCATAAGTCAAGGCTTTTCTGTGGCTGTGGCTAAAGCTATGGTGGTATAGGGTAGCACAGCCGAAGTACAAGGGGCTTAAGTCTTTTGCACGATAACTCCAATAGCTGTAGCTATGACTGTGGCGTTAAGCTTCGTCGCGAAGCTTATGCTACACGTAACTCTGGACCATCGTTATGGACTCTTCGATTGCGAGGCGCAACCGCTCAATCTCTACGACTCAACGTCTAGTAAAGGTGTGTAGACTAATCCAATACTTGAACACTTCCTGCCACGAATGCGGTGCGAATGAAATGGAAAAGGGAATATACTACTAAATCAAGAAAACACCACTTTCATAAACAATAAACCTCCCCGAGTGGAAGTTTAGCTGCGGACGTTAGCTTCTGGTAATAGTCAGTTGAGGCCTTGTGGCCTCTCTATCTTTGGCTCTCCTAAGTAGATAATACGATTAGTTTAATAACCCTTCTAGGATATGATGATACAGGAATAATGCGCTCTAAATACCTAGCTTTATGATATCTCTTATCCTCGGGTATTATGGCTCGCCTTTTTAATAACTAGATTTGAGAATTATTGTTTATTGCAACTTAGACTGTAACTTACTTCTAAGATATTACTCGCGGCTTATATAATAGAGGGAATTTAATTAATAGGACATAATCCAGCGGCCTCTTATTCTTAAAAAGATGAGACTACTGACTTTATTGTCTAGGTTGGTCTCCTTAATATACCATAACCCAACTCTAATTATATCTACCTTATATATTTCCCCTCACGGGCAGTCTCAGCATAAAACATGTTGTCAGTGATAATGATCGTAATTAGGGTTCAGACAATCAACGTCGCTGAGGTGGTTCCATCCATCCTTTATACTTCGAGTCTACTGACTTAGAATTCTCATGGTAAGGGGTATTTGCACGGATGTAGAAACACACCGTAGAATAGCACAATAAACGTTATATAACCTTATATTCCCTAAAGTGTAGTTCATCTCGGCCCTTACTATACAATATGCTGCCTTGGATACTCGCTGACCCGGTCTGCTTCATCCTCCACAAAGTCATCTTCTGTTAGCATTTATACATCTCATCCTGTTGTGGGAGTTAGTGATGGTTGCTGGATGAATGGACCGGTTGAAATGCGAGCAAGATGACGAAAAGTCCACACGTTGGTCAAGGCACAAGAGCGGATTTCGGAAAGCAGTCGGTCCAAAGTTGAACAAGGCGAGTCCGCTGGAACCGATGTAGTAGCTGTACCAACTCCAGATCTCCCATTTAGATGTAGTAGGCATTTCACCATCGGCAAGAACGGGGACTACGACTTCTTTTGGGTACATTACCGTAAGTACCAGGCCTGGGTTGTACAGTAAGCAGCCGCAGCATCGTCATGATCAGCATTTGGGGTCAACATTTTCCATCATGGTCGCAGATGAAGCGATCCAGCAAGTGGGTGAGGTATCGTGTCATAATTCTTTCGTCCTCCGCGATAGGTGAGATATCTGATTTTGGAACGAGGGTAGTTTCGACGGAATTTGGTTGGATAAATAGATTTTTGGTAAGATAAAAGCTGATGGTCTATATTTTAAGTAAAGCCAGTTCTGTCTTATGATATCGATTAATAGACGTTTTGATAGGTTTGCGAGATTTCTAAACCTACCCTAGACTATTTTGAGCCTACCCTATGTCGGAAATAGAATGAGATGTTCTCGTTTCATTGCCTCGACGCCAAGGTACTCGGTCCTGCCGCCATCCCGATATGTGCCCTCCTTAATAAGGACTTGGAAGATTATGTGTTAGAAGGATTCAATCAGTAGCATTGATCGAAAACACTCGGCTTGTCTGAATTATCGTGGTGTCTCGTCAATGCCGTCTGAGTTTCGCATCGTGTCTACTCGGTGTTGATCAAAGAAGGTAGTGGCAAGACATGGCGTGGGATATGTTTCAGGCGATTGTCCATTATACCAGCACTGAACTTGCCAATGCCGCGATTGATGATGTGACATCTACAGAAACTTCAAAGACTGATTCGATGGAGGTGAGTTGAGTAGTAGGTTCTTTTGATTGAGCATCTGACTCTATTTTCAATTAATTTTAGCGACTCTGCAGGAGGGGATTAAGCTTCTAGTTTTCTTAGGGTTATTTGCTGATACATAATAGTTCGGACTCTCGGCAAGCGAGATTCTAGAGATAGTGCGGGCCGCAAGAACTAGCTTTTCGGCTACTACAGTAACAGCTACAAATAACACATCTAATACACAAGAACTCTTCACACTTGAACCTCTCTTATGCAGCTTGGCACAGAGGAATAGCAG